>JSYV01000093.1:0-30758 GCA_000787455.1 Evansstolkia leycettana | reverse complement strand
ACTGGAGCAGCCAGAGGAGCCAAAGAAATGAGCACCACCGCGATGCAGTAACTGCATTGTGATTGGTCATATTAGGACTAGATGTCTACTAAATAGCCTATTATCTTCTGTACTTAATTTCACTTATCAGGTGCTGTTAGATAGCTAAATTTTTAATATATTTGTATTGCACTATTAAGGGGGTTCGGGTTCTCAGGAATGTCCGGTTCGATGATGGATTACGTTACAAGGCAGATAGCTTAGTCAGCAGCCATCACGTGGCATAAAGCAAAGCTTGCCACGCCCGCATTTGACAACTTCCAAGCTCAGACTATTTCAGCGTTCAACCTCACTAACCTGTATTGCGAGTCAAACAGACATCATGTCTTGGCGCAATCAAGGAATTACAGGATCTAACAATATCCCTCTGGGAAAACGCCGGTTTGGGGGTGATGAGCCTCAGGAAGATGACAGTAGGACTGCGACTCCTGCCTCTGTCGGTGACAATGGCATCAAGCGTGGCCGAAGCCCTGTTCGCGGTAAGTTCCCCGATCACAACCTTTCGTTGAACAACATGCCTCGTTATTGTTTCTCGCGTCTAACATCATTTACAGCTGATCCTCCCGCGGACGGTGTGAAGAAGCGCAAGAAGCGCAACCGCTGGGGCGATGTCCAGGAGAACAAGGCTGCTGGCTTGATGGGCCTCCCCACCATGATCATGGCGAATTTCACCAGCGAGCAGCTCGAAGCTTATACTCTGTATCTTCGTATTGAAGAAATCAGTCAGAAGCTTCGTATCAACGATGTCGTCCCGGCTGATGGCGATCGGTATGTTCCCACCCCCGGTGCCATAGTGAATATGCATCCCGTGCTAACACCAATCTAGGTCTCCTTCGCCGCCTCCCCAGTACGATAACTTTGGCAGACGTGTAAACACCAGGGAATACCGCTACCGGAAGCGCCTCGAAGACGAGCGCCACAAGTTGGTCGAGAAGGCCATGAAGACCATTCCTGACTTTCGCCCGCCTTCTGACTACAGGCGTCCCACTAAGACCCAGGAGAAGGTCTATGTGCCAGTGAATGACTATCCAGAGATTAACTTCAGTATGATAACTAACCCGCTAACTCCTAACCATTCCTCGATTGTGTCTTTCTTGACTCTACTGCTCGAGCTGAGCTTCAAGAGACATCTCCATTCGATGTTTCCGAGCTCGCTTCCTGCTAACACTTTATTGCTTGATGTTGCATCTTTTGCTCTTCTTTGAATTGCTGAATAAGACTAACACTTAGCTCTTTGCTACCTTTTTTAAAGTTGGCTTACTCATAGGACCCCGTGGTAACACTCTGAAGAAGATGGAAGCCGAATCAGGTGCCAAGATTGCCATCCGAGGCAAAGGCTCCGTCAAGGAAGGAAAAGGCCGATCTGACGCCGCTCACGCGAGCAACCAGGAAGAAGACCTTCACTGTTTGATCATGGCAGATACTGAAGAGAAGGTTAACAAAGCTAAACAGCTGGTGCACAACGTTATTGAAACGGTATGGCTACTCCTATCTCCCTTTCTCATGTTCACTCGAATCTGTGCTGACGGACTCGATTTAGGCTGCATCGATTCCCGAAGGTCAGAACGAGCTCAAGCGCAATCAACTGCGAGAGCTGGCCGCTTTGAACGGTACCCTTCGTGATGACGAGAACCAGGCTTGCCAGAACTGTAAGTTTGCCATTCTAACTATTGGATCCGGCTCTGTATCTAACACTATTCGAACAGGCGGTCAAATTGGACATCGCAAGTATGACTGCCCTGAGCAGCGCAATTTCACCGCGAATATTATCTGTCGCGTCTGCGGCAATGCGGGACACATGGCCCGCGATTGTCCGGATCGGCAGAGAGGTTCCGACTGGCGCAACAGCGGTGGCTACGGCGGCCGTGGACCCAACAGAGCTATTGGTAGCGGCGATGCTGTCGATCGTGAAATGGAGGTAAGTTTTAGCAGCGTTCGACATTTGTTCGTTATGTGAAACCAGTACTAACACTTCTTTTAGCAACTCATGCAAGAATTGTCTGGAGGGGCTCCCTCCGGTGATGGTCAGGCTCCGCGCCGTATTGAAGGAGGACCTGATCACGGCTACCACGACGATCGCGACGCGAAGCCATGGCAGCAACGTGGTCCTCCGCCCAGTGACGTTGCCCCTTGGCAGCAACGAGGCCGTGACAATCGGTCCCGCGACGACTACGGATCTCGCGATCATGGAGCTGCACCACCTTGGGCTGCACAGAACCGCGGTGGAGACTATGGATATGGTTCTCACCACGCTGGTGGCTACTCAGCGACTGGTGCTGCTGCTCCTTGGCATCAACCAGCCGCCCCACCACCACCTCCTCCTCCTGGTGGACAGGCAGGTTATGGATATGGTGGATACCCTTCATACCCTCCGCCAGCTGCAAGCATGGGAGCTCCTGGTGCTCCTCCCGGCATGGCTGTTCCCCCACCACCACCGGGCATGGGCTCGATGTACTATGGTGCTGGCAGCCCGCCTCCTCCACCTCCTGGTGAAGGACCACCACCTCCTGTATGTATCCGTCCAATGACTTAGTACTGACTTTGCTTGCTAACTTGTTCTCTACAGCCTCCGAGCGATCAGCCACCACCCCCACCACCTGCTTGAACAATTTACACTCTCTATTCCGACGTGACGTTGATAGCCGTTATTGGGTTTGATGGACCAGTGGAGATGTATTAGAAAGAGAAGAGGGCAGACTGAACTTCTGGGGGAGGCTAGTGATTGCCGTGCAGTTCTTTACGCATTTCTAGCACTAGTATCATACTCGATGTTGCTCGGCAATTAATCAGATATCAATTGGATGGACTGTTTTCAAATTCTTCTTGTCCCGTAGAAACTAGAGATATGGATGCATTGCAAAGACATGTCAGTCTCGAGGGTGCACAGTGATTCGTCAGTTGGTCAAGGGACATTGTCCTCTGGCTGCAACACGAATCGATCGGGGGCGGGCTGTCCCGTTCGGAACGTCAAAGTGCATTATGAGTAGTTCACTAAGAACGCCTCGCGTCGCCTGCATTTGAGCTTTTGCATCATCAGAAAATGAATTAAGCCGAACTTACTATCTTCTTCCAACTTTTCCCAATTCCTCGCAGCTGTGGTGGGCGATGCATCTCAATTCAACTCTCCCATCTAGGCTCTTTTACTTGGGATCTCATACTTGAAGATTGAACATGAAAATTGTCGTTGGAACCCCCTAGCTCCAGGTCTCTCGACGCCATACGGAGTACCACTACAACAATCCGGCCACCATGCAGGGATCTAGGATTTCTCAGGCGTCATCGCCCAACACCAGTCGAGATTTCTCTCTTCCCTCAGGTCCCAACTTCCATTCTTCTTCTGGCTCGCCTGGACCATCACACTCTCACCACAAATCGTGGCAGTCGCCGCGTATTTCTTCTCTTCGATCTGGAAAATCCGGCCATGGTCATCACGGTCCACGCCACGGTGCGTCCCCAGAGGATCGCGAACCGTTATCGCGAGAACAGAGTAGATTGTCCGCTGCTGCGGCGTCGTCAGTGCAGACAACATCTAAATGGTGGCGCGTACGACTCTTTCGCGGCATGATCAATGACATTAAGAGGAGAGCGCCTTTTTATCTCAGCGATTGGACCGATGCCTGGGATTATCGCGTGGTTCCTGCCACTGTGTATATGTATTTCGCAAAGTATGGAATTCTGTGCATCGGATTCCGCCTGATCCATGTGTTGTCTTTTCTACATTCATGTCCCCGATATGCTCCAGGTTTCGGTGGCCTCGGCTAGACGATGCCGACTTGCTCATCGTCCAGATTGATGATTGGCGCGATGCTGACCCTGCTATAGTATCTTACCTGCGCTGGCGTTCTCTCTAGACATGTTTGAAAAGACAAATCAAAGCTATGGAGTCAATGAAGTCCTTCTAGCATCCGTTCTGGGAGCGGTTGTGTTCTCCTTTTTCGCAGCACAGCCGCTGGTGATTGTTGGTGTGACCGGTCAGTTCGCATTACCCAAGACATCTTCAACTGTTGGAGCCTCTTGTTCCATACTAAAATACGATATTAGGTCCGATCACTGTCTTCAACTACACAGTCTATGCCATCGTTGCGCCTCGTGGCACGAATTACCTCGCTTTTATGACTTGGATTGGAATGTAAGAGCCATCGTCTTGGCTGACGTCGAATGAATTACTGACCGAATATTTCCCCTCAAGCTGGTCGTTGATTATGCATTGGTTTCTCGCCATCACCAATGCCTGTAACGGCCTGGCTTATGTCACCCGTTTCTCATGCGATATCTTCGGCTTCTACGTTGCCTTTATTTACCTTCAGAAAGGCATCCAGGTCCTTACCAGGCAATGGGGGCATGTTGGCGAGACATCTGCCTATTTGAGCATTATGGTCGCATTACTAGTTCTCATGAGCGGCTGGATCTGCGGTGAACTCGGTAACAGCAAACTCTTCCACAGACACATTCGGAAATTCCTCGAGGACTATGGCACTCCCCTGACGATCGTCTTCTTCACGGGGTTTGTCCACTTTGGCCACATGCGCGACGTTGATGTCGCAAAGCTCCCCACCAGCAGATCGTTCTTCCCAACGGTCGACCGAGGCTGGTTAGTCAATTTCTGGGATATCAGTGTTGGGGACGTTTTTCTCGCCATTCCGTTTGCTGTCCTTCTGACGATTCTGTTCTACTTTGACCATAATGGTGAGTTGATAATCTGCATGTCCAATGATTCTCAATTGCCCCCGAGCATCTATCTATTGGGTAGCTCGCTGACCCCTTTTTCTTTCCAGTCTCATCTCTCATTGCTCAAGGCACTGAGTTTCCGCTCCGCAAACCCGCAGGTTTCCACTGGGATCTATTCCTGTTGGGCTTGACAACAGGGGTTGCCGGACTTCTGGGCATTCCTTTCCCTAACGGACTCATCCCGCAGGCTCCATTCCATACCGCCGCTCTTTGCGTTACACGTCACGTTGCAGACGAAGATGACAGGAACAAAGGTAAACCTGTCCGCGTCACCGATCATGTGGTTGAGCAGCGCGTGAGCAATCTCGCCCAGGGCCTAATGACGCTCGGCACGATGTCCGGCCCGCTGCTTATCGTCCTGCACTTGATCCCTCAAGGGGTCTTGGCGGGTCTTTTCTTCATCATGGGCGTCCAGGCGCTTGAGGGAAATGGCATCACGCAGAAACTCATCTTCTTGGCGCAGGACAAGCAGTTTACCCCAGCCTCAAATCCCCTCAAGCGCCTGAAGCGTCGCAGCGCCATCTGGGCTTTTGTCATATTAGAGCTGCTTGGGTTCGGGGCTACATTTGCAATCACCCAGACCATAGCAGCCATCGGGTTCCCAGTGATTATCTTGCTCCTTATCCCGGTCCGCTCGTTCCTGTTGCCGCGTTGGTTTACCCTGGAGGAACTCTCGACATTGGACGCGCCTACAGCCAGTCCGTTTACCATGGAAAGCGTCGGCGGAACTCACGGACTCGACGCGGAGCTCCCGACTGCCTTTGATGGCCAAGACACGACGGCACGCAATTCTATCAGTCAAGACGGTGGAGGTGTCATGAGACGACGAGAGGATGACACTTCGTCCCCTTCGGAATCGCCGGTCGAGGACGAGCTTGAGCGAGGCGAGTTGTACGAACTCCAGAGTAGAAGATCTTCTATTCGGAGGAGGAGTACAACGAGCAAGAGTTGAATCGTATCAAGAAATATGTAATGCCCGAGTCCAGCACAGCGTCGAACCAAGCACACTCCACGGGACTCCACGCAATATTAATTCGAGCGGCGATCGAGATGCCCGGCAGCTTACCATTTCTTAATACTGCTTAGAGGTATTTGATAAATTCTTGGATAGAGGATCATAAAGTGGATAAAGGACATAAAGAGGTTCGACATTCTTTTAGAGGCAAATCCATTAATCTTAGAGGCAAATCCGTTAAAATCTCATTCTTCTCTCTCCATCTCTTTCTATCGAGGATCTTCGAGGGCGAAGTACAAAAGGTACCATGGAGCCAATTATTGTTGCTACCATCGAGATGTCAACTGGCAATAATTATTACCTTGTGCTTCATACTATCGTCAGCAAGATATTCCGACTCAGACAATAAGCACTACATACATACTACAAACCAACCAAAATCATTCGCGACTCCCAATTTGAACCCATACATACACACACATCTACTCATGGATAAAACATTGATATACCCCCCCCCCAAAAAAAGAACATCATGTTCATTTCTTCGCATCACTCTTCATCCCCTGCTGCACCCACTCCCTCGTCTGCGCGGCATGTTTCTCCGTCGCCTCCTTATCCTTCAGCAGCTCCTTGATCGTATGCGGCGACGGCACATGTCTCCCCTTCTCTACGCCTTCCCGCTGGGCCATCCGCTCCTCCCACGCCTTCAGATGCGGGAACTCGTCGATATCCACGCCCCCCCAACCCGCGGCAGCCACCCATCCCCAGTGCGCGATGTCCGCGATGGAGACGTGGTCGCCGACGAGATAGCCCGACTGCGACTTGGCGAGGTGCTTGTCCAGCACGCCGTACAGCCGTCTCGTCTCGTTGGTGTACCGGTTGACGCCGTACTCGATCCGCTCGGGCGCGTAGCGCACGAAGTGGTTCGCCTGGCCCTGCATGGGGCCGATGCCCGCGTTCTGGAAGAACAGCCAGTTGATCATCTCGTAGTACTCGCGGGTGCCCTTGGGGTAGGAGATCTTGTAGTCCTTGTCGTACTGCTCGACCAGGTAGAGGAGGATACCGCCGGACTCGAAGAGGTTGATTTTCTGGCCGTCCGTGAACGTGTCTGTTAGGGCGGGGATGCGGCCGTTGGGGTTGATTGCGAGGAACCAGCTGTAGGATCGGAGATTTGTTAAGTTAGCGTTTAGGGGGAAGGATATGGTCTGGAGAGATCGTAGATTCAAGATCGTAGATTCAATAATAATGGAGGGCGTGCGTACTCTTCCTTCTGGACATTCTTGCTGAGGTCGATCTTCTCGACTTTATACGGGAGTCTATTTCGAGATCAATGTCAGTTTCATCCTTGCTGCTCGCAACTAAAGGAGAGAGGAGAGTAGCAAGAAGTCATATATACCCTAGTTCTTCCAAGGCTATGGATATTTTGATGCCGTTGGGTGTTTGTGCAGTGTAGAGAGTGATATCTGGTCGGTTGGCGCTGCTCATGTTGGCAGAGGAGCTTGACAGAAGGTGTGATGTTGCAATTGCTCGAGAATATGTGCTGCAGTGTATTCAAAAATAACCCGAGTGGCGCTAGATGGACTCAATCCGAGCTATATATGTATATATATATATATATCTTCCCATTGCCGGGGTAAATTGTTGGCTTCCTTGAATAAGGCGTGCTTCCTACCCCACTGTTGCACGATGGACGATCAATGATGGACGCCATACATCACTGGCTCCACTTGCAATTCGGATTTATAATCCATCCATGGATTCGAGCCTTTTTCACGGTGACAAATCAACCTGTGAAAGATTGATTGGTGATTTGCCGACTACCCGATTCTTGTTCTTTGCATACTACTGTAATCCTTCATATGGGGTCCGTCTGAGATTACCTCGATCGGAATACCTGATGGTGTCTGACGGGGTCTGGTCAACGTTTCCTGCACGAATTGAGGAGATATCGATCAACTACTGACGAAGAACATCACTTTTTTCGATCATTCAGAGTACGTAGGCAGGCAGTGCAAGACATGCTCTCTACCTAGTTATATTCTGCATGGGATGCACAAGAAAGGCCTCGGAGCGGGGAAAGGAAGGATCGAGAATATTCACAACATAAGACAAGGGTTCCGCAAAGCACAAGAAAGGGAAAATTGTCTCTGGAAGAGGGCAGCCAAGTGTATTTTGAAATAAGTAGAATCGAGCAGAGAAAGTCGAAGATAGTCCAAGGCTGCACGCAGATACACACACACATGTAACTCGCGACACACATACGCCCCCATGACCACTGAGCACGCGACGTAATGGAAAGGGAAAAAAACAATGTCGAAGAGAGATTGTCGATCCCAGCTGGTAATCACACATCACTGTTCGGACAAAATCCCTCCACGGATCCGAACCTACCAGGAGAAGCTCTCTTCGATAAAGTCAATCGTAGTGCGATCTTGTCTCTTGCGGCAGACACGTCGGACATCGTCGCTCAACCCACCGTTACCACAGACGAGCACCCCCATAGCACCAATTTGGTTCTCGACCTCCATGCCGATCAAGGTGTCGATGTTGGGACGACCAGGGAACATCTGAACGGTGGCACTCGGGCTCTGAATTTCCTTCGTGTTCCGCGGGCGAGTGATGAAGAGCATTACTCGCAGCACCTCGCGGCGGCGTTCCATTGCTAAGATGCTGGTCATCCACGGGCGAATCCATTCGAGGTGCTCGGGAGACTGGATGATCCAGACCAGAGTCACTCGGCGGGCGGCAACAGTGCCCTCGGCATATCCGTGGACCAAGTGGCGGACGAACGGCACCTGATGGGTGATGCCAACCCCGCCTGCGACTAAGACGCATGTGCCGTAAGAATCCAGAGAATGAATGCTCCCATAAGGGCCTTCAGCAAACGCCCGAAGAGAGACACGGGAGCCGAGTGAGTTCTGTGCGCGCTGGAACAGCTTGTCGGTGAAGCCTGTTCGGCGGCGGACGAGAAGGGAAATGGTTGTCTTCTGGGATGCCAGCACATCTTGACGGGTCATCGGTATGCCTTTCTCATCAGTGACAATCTCTGTGGCTTCGCTCCATCCAACAGAGAACGGGTGCGAAGTCCACCATCCAACTGACGGGACGTAAAGGTAAAGGTGTTGTCCGGGTTTGAACGTCCAGGGTCGCGCCATCTTCAGGGTGATTCTCACCGCGTCACCTGGCAGGGCCTCGACGAGCGCCGTCGTGGAACCATTGCCGCAGTTCCGATACACCAGCACGACAAGACGTGCACACCGCTGTATTGCAAATTGATCAGATTTCCCAGCTGTTTCCATTCTCAGCATGTCACAAACATACCTCGAGAACCCAAAGGATCACGGCAACTAGAAGATAGGCCTGGGCCACATATCCATCAAGATGCATCCACAGAAACACAAATGCAACAGCTACCAGCGCGATATGCAGGTGGAGAAACGTCTCGTAGAATGCATGACGGATCGGAGATGGCGAGTGCAGCATAAGCGCAACGAGAGCGACCGCAGACTAGATCGATCCATAAGCTCCATTCCATGCTTGGTTGCGGTTTGGCGCTACTACTCACGATCAAACCAACCAGAATGAATTGACTCTCGCGAAACTCCGTCGCAACAACGGCCCAACCCTCTGTACATGATTAGCACTGACCTTAATATCCGGGCGGAGTTGATGAAACCGTCTACATACTCTCCTGACCCTTGGGAATTATCCAGGCAAGAGCATGCGCAACAGCCTCCAAAACAACGATGCGGCCGAGCCAGCGGTGAAGCAGGTTATATGTATCGAAGGAGACGTGAAGAAGTCTGATCAGCGGGTTATTGCGGCCGGCTAGAAGCACCAGAGGAATCAAATTGACAGTGGCCATGGTGCCGGTGCGGTTCCTGATAATACCCGCAGTGGTGTCCTCCTTCGCCTTGTAGGGCACAGTGATGACGCAAACCACGACGTTCATGGTGATGATGCCCACGAGAAGCAACGTATGGACGCGACTGGGCAAGGTGCCCATATTGACAGCCCGAGACAGCTGGAATTCGCGATTGTGACGGGTCCGGAAAAGAGGCGCATAGATCAAGTGCTCCTTGAGCTTTCCCAGCGTGCTGTCGGTGGGCGTGAAATAGCGCTGCCGTTCATTGTTGAAACTCGCAAGCCGTCTGAGGTGGCCAGAGAATCGAAAAGCCAGCTTCCACACATACATGAAAGCAGCAATGCAGCCGAGAACCAGAAGGGTGATGCGAGCGAGGTCGTCGTTGAGCATCTCGTAGAACCCTTCTGCGGCGCTCGATCCACCGCCATCGCGCTTTTGAAGCTCCTCGGCCATGGCAAGCCCTGCCAGGGGCAAGCAACGTAGAAGATACCTCATGATGTTGGAGAACAGATGTCGTAAACAGTCGTATAATCGAATCACAGATTCGGGATGGAAAGAAAAGGGCTGTCGTACGCGAGACCAGCTCGGTGGATAGAGGGCGAAAGGAATGGCAGTCACCGATCTCCAGCAATTCCAGAATCTATATTTTGCCCTGGCTTGAAAATATCCAGGGAGTCGTTGTTGTTTAGGATGGATGAACGAGGACGGAAAAGCATCTGACAGACTCCAAAAAGGGCTTGGTAAACCGATCGACTTATCAATTTTCAAAAGGTACAAAACTGACAGCAGTCTCAGCACCAGTCGAGGTCCTAAAATCCTTGGGCGAGGTAAAAGAAAATGGACAGGCAACGAAAGGAATGTGTGACGCAGTCACTGTCAAGGAAGAAGACAGGCAAGCCAGGAAGCTAAAAGAGATTGTACAGGACCTGCTGGATCTTGCCTTTTAGAAGAACAACAAACAATAATAATGATGATGATTCAGAGTAGAAGCAAAGAGGAATGAAGGAGACAAAATGAAAATCTCTGCATCTCTTCCACAGTCTGTACAGCCAAGCAGAAGCAGAGAGGCGCCAGTACTATTCCGTACTGTGCGCCAGGACGGAGGACTTCGTGTTACTCCATAATCATTATTACTGTACTGTATGATCCCTCGAATTTCAGATTTCTTTCCAGCCAACCGCCCAGACCAGTAGTAGATAATTCCTCAGTGTCCTGTAACGAGGGTCGAGATTGTGTCAAACATCGCGACGGGTCCGCGATTGCTGGCCAGGCGGGAGAATGCAGTGGCGGTTGTTTGCGAGGGATGGGCAAGATGAGAAGACGGAGTTCAAAGGAGGGAGCTGAATGGCTGGACGTGAAACAACGGAAGGGTTTTCCTGCTGACCGAGATTCTCTGTGGACAAGCATGGCGTGTTTGAGATTGTTGCGGCCCTTGCATTAGAGACCCAATCTGCGGTCAGAGTTGGACAGTGGAATTTAAAGGAGGCGCTTCAGAACTTCCTCTTGACGATGCTTCCGGGGCCGCTTGGACGTGGATCAGTCGCCAGGCTGCCAGCAGTTCGGGACCCTGACAATAATCATGATACATGCAAGCGGACGATCAAGACCAATTATCATGGCCGTCCATTCGCTAGCTGAACCACAGTTGGTCTTCACTGCTGTACTGAGGACAGCTGACACGCGACGCGTCGCCATACGAGTGTACGCATAGCAGGAGAGTCTACTGTATGGATAGACAGATTTATTTTGCTGGAGTCTGGATTGTCCGAAACAAAGCCAGAGATGAGGTGGTGGATAATTTCATTTTGCCACGGCTCTCGTCGATGTGAGATAGCTTACATTTTACAGATACAGTGTAAGCACCGATCTACGTATACTGGCCCTTAGATTGATGGATACGATACTATGTCAAACGCATAATGTAGCACAAGAAGGCCTAATGGCTCGTCTCATTCGATGAAGATGGTTATCTTCCTGTGGCTCATACCGAAACAGCATGTCGGAAATTTTACCCAGACATCGGCGCAATTTGACAGATCATGGCGATGAAACTGCACCATGTCTCAACTTTGATAAAGAGCGCCTTTGTTGGAAACAGCCAGGATAAGTGTGTGTACGTCATCATTCATTGTAGGTACACAGGTATGGAGAGAATTGGGTAGAAAAAAGTTGTAAGCCAATCGTCAGGTATGTATGCAGTGCTAAATCCTAGATCCTCACACACGATCTATATTGAGTCAGGCAATAACCTAACCAAAACAGCACCAGAAAAAAACAGCATAACATGACACAGAGCGTGGGTATCAACCGTCCAGAAAACAAAAAAAAGATCACAAACATGGTATCAAGCGGGAAGGTCATGTCAATTCCAGCGATCCAAGATCCCAACTCCGACGCTTGCCAAAAAGGAAACCCCTCACTATCAAAATGGAATCAAAGAATGGATGCACCAAAACAAGGAATTGTCTATTCGACGAAATCGTGATATATCCCAAAACCATTGGAATAACTTGGAAAAAAGGCCGTGTTAAGATCATAGAAAGCTAAGCTCGTCGTCGCTCTCATCATCCTGCGAACAAGGTATCACGGTGCGCACTAGGCGTCTCGAAGATGTCGGATCTGTCGCGGAGTTCCTTGGAGAGCGCTTCGTCGTCAGCTCTCGCTGACCTAGACTGTGGCGTTCCTTGGCAGGTCGGTCAAGATTGGCCATAAGCTGGTCGTCATTGCTGGTATTTACCTTCTTGTTGATGATGACAACCTCAATTTTCGTTGTTGGTAGCCTTGAGACCTTTGGGTTGGCGATGCTCTTGTTTGGCACGTTGATCGCCTGATGCATCTCCTGAAGCGCGCTTCGCCCCGGCTGGTCGCTGGTGATCTTCAATGAGGATACCCAGTCAGGCACTGAGTTGGAAACCCCGATCTTTGCACGGTCATAACGCAAGCTCTCTTTTTCACGAGGAACTTCCTGTACAGATCGAGATCTCTTGCGTGGCCTTTGCGGCAAATCAGGCGTTGGAGATGCTCGTTTGATGGAGGATGACTGAGAAGACGACGTAACGCTCAAAGACAACTCTTCGGATGAGTCTGACGATGATGGGCTGCCTTGGACAGAACAGGGGATGACGAACGGTCGTCTTCTCAACGCCGAGGACTTCCGAGCAGGGGTTCTTGCAACCCATTCGCCAATGCTTTCTTCCCACCGATACAAATCAGTACGCTCCTCGGCTCCGTTTGCTTTCTGCCTCGCATCTGAATCCTTTAGGAGCAAGCATTGCGAAGAAGCAACCCTCTCCTGAATCTCAGTAGCCCAGACGTGATCCTCCGGCTCCAAGGTCCTTTCTGCAAATTCCATTGCAGCTTCCACCGCGATCTTCTCAAGAAACTTGGAAAGGCCTCTCCCACCGTTCATTTCAAGAAGCCGGGAAACTGTCATCCGAATCTCCTGCGCTGTAAGCGTCTGACCGCACTTGTTGGCGCGTTCACAGCAGTCAAGCACCTGACGGACGAGGACTGCTAATTCTTTCACCATTTTCTGCTGAGCCGCTAACTGCTGAAAGAAAGACTCCATGTTCTGAGAGCGATCCAAATTGGTCAGACTGGAGACTCGCAAGCATGATGCTTCGCCGCAGCGCAGCAGGCAATTGCCTAACAGAACGCAGCCACGTCGCAGGGACTGAAATGTCGAAATGTCTGCCCCAGAAAAGAGCGGCCTCAGTTCAATGCTCCTTTGAATAACACTGGCCAGTGGCCCAATGATATCTCTCATTGGCTTCTCGACAACGCTTTCAGCAGCAGCAGCAGCAGGTGCGCGAGACCGCACCATGTACATTCCACATAGTACCGCGACCAGGCTCGTAATCAGATTATTAAGAGCATCTTGAATCGGAATGGGACAATACAGTTGAACTTCCGGCGGGGGGTTGGACTTCGTCGCAGAAGCGCGAGTGCCCCTCTGATACACGGGGTGCAGCGAACTCATGTTTACCATTTGACGAGGGTCATCTGCGGCAGGGAAGCAACTGCTAGCGGAAAGTATTATCGCCTCGATTAGACGTGTAGCTGCAGCAGAATTGTCATCCTCTGCGGACAGCGATACAACCGCCTCGTCCACGCATCTTTTCCACGTAGAAGTCACCATCCATTCCGAAGGCAAAGCTTTGCGAAACAGAAGCTTGGCCAACTCATTGAAGACAAATGATCGTCGGCTTGAGCACCGTGAATAGTATCGATACAGTAATATCATTCGACTCTGCCGTGGTGCAATCGAGCCAAACGAATTTGGATAATCATATGCATCCACTGCCGATAGGTCTTTCGACAACAAGGCTTCAAACACCTCGAACTCGGACTCAAGCATGCACTTCTCAAGTAGTCTATACCCGACCGTTCTGGGAATCCAATTTCGCTGCAGCATTTCAGAGACCAAATAGATGCCCTGAGCGCGTACAGCTTCACGCAGCGGCTGCCATCCATTCCCATTGGGGGCATAATGAGCTTCTAGTTCGGTAAAATATGCATCGCACATATCAACATCGCAGTCGTCATCATGGTCGTCGTCTTGTTCGTCCTGTATCCGTTGCTCGTCGACGATGAATTCTGGAAGCCGCCGCATGGTCATAGACAACAATGATCGTGCCCCGCGATCTTTCTGTAACGATGAATTGTTCGCACGAGTGTTTCTCAAGAATCCAAAGAATATGAAATCAAACCGGTTCACAATATCGATGAGCCCTGTATCTCCGGACGTATTCACAGCCTCTTTCCACAATCTCTCGCTAGCGGGAAGTTTCTTTTCTTTCGTTCGCGCAGCCTTCCGCCCATCCTTCAAACCAGGGTCGTCGCCAGAAGCTGGCATTGCCTCAAAATTCTGTTCGCCCGAACTAGGGACTATCCGCAATGACTTTCCAGTAATCAATGGAGTCGCGATCTCGATCGCGCCTGGTAACGTCCTTTGCACCTCAGGACTGCTAATAGCTAACCTGTTCTGTCGCCTGCCACCCTCATTTCCTTCTGCTCGCATGGTGTATCTGTGTCTGATTCGGCGTTTGACGCGCTGCCCAGGAACCCAGGCCGGATCATCTCCATCATCATCGGAGTAGGAGTAATTGTCCTCGACCTCTGCTCGCTTGGAGGGAGTCGATAAGTCCGCATTCCATGTTTCGAGCTTTTCCTTTTGTTTCGCAGCCGCCGCATGTATCGATACGATTTCTTGATGCTTTTCCAGACGGCGGTAAATGGACGCTAAGGGACGCAACACGCGATTCGCCCATTTCGCGGTCGGCCGAACATCCTCCATGATGTATGGAGGAGTGGCGTAAGTGCTATGGATTGATAACTGTGACAAAGTATTCAATTAGCATTCATAGTCCTTCCAAAAAAGCCCTTGGGTACAGTACCGTTGCTGCCTTGAGCGTCCGAGTTCACCAATTGCTCATCTTCGGCCTTTCGCTCGTGGTAAGAGGTACAGTCAAAAAGCGGCTCGGATAGGAGAAGATAGAGGAAACAAAGTAATGTCTGCTGTGACTGAAATGCAAAATAATGTTTCTGCGTCTATGTTATGTGGTATTGAGCAATCAATAAGATACAAAAATTGAGCTGATGACACGGGGTGATAAAGCAGTCACAATGTAAACATTCAGAAACCTACATCTACTTCTTAAGCAATCAAAACATCCCATTCCAGTTCTGCCGGGCGGTGAGGCTCTGGGCGGTGAATCTTTAGGCGGTGAGCATACTGCCCAGGATGGAGGGTTGATCTGAGAACATGAATTGCAGCATTTCATACAAAAGTTATGCACAAGTAGCCTTTTCAATAGAATAGGATCAGTAGGCAACCACCTGTCCAATTCCCGTTAATAATTGAGATCATTGTAATGAAATATCCTGCATGGATAATAGTTTTGACTTGAGTCATGGTAATGACACTCATCACTTCAAGGATAAACTGATAGTCTGACATCTTAATTCCAGACTCGTAGGATGCACAGTATCATTGTAAATGCATGTCGAGATAGCCGTTGATCATATATAGTACACACAGCATAGTACCAAGTGAAAACGCCACCGACCTTGCTATGCACTGCCCACGAAGACTTGCTGAAAAAGACAAGATATCCCAAGAAGAATCCCATAGATGAGTAGAGAGATGTCTATCAATACAGTGTTCTGCTGATTTAACCATGTAGCAGTCCTGAGAAGATGACAAAAAGCAAAAGTATTTTGCTGTTAACACAATTGAATTGAACAGAGTGAGCGGGGGAAAGACCACTAAAATCGGAGGATTGTTTCGATCAGAGTGAGAAGAGAACGGTGACTATATGATCATTTTGCGGAAGACTTCTTGGACCCTCTGAGTTTGGGGTTGCTCGTTGCAGCGCGCTTCTTCTGCTTCGAGCTAGGAGAGCTGGTTTCGCCACCCTCAATGAATTTCAGCAGCTCGTCAATGCTTCGGGAGTCCAAGGTGGGGCTGGCTCCGTCCTTGGCTCCAGCAACTTCAGGCGCAGACTGGCCGACCTGAGGCTGAGGCTTGGTGCCGAGAGGGACGCGAGTGTTCATATTGATGCGACGTAGCCGGCGGGCCTGAATGTCTTTGGCGTGCTTGGCGATGGAGACGGCATTCTGAGTGAGCTGCTCGAGCCAGGTTTCGGCCTCCTTAGTATTGCGGTCATCAGGACCGAGCTGGTTCAAGAAGATGTTGTACGCATCACGCATCTTGTTAACAGCACCCTTGGAGTCTTGATCCAGAGCCAATGCTTGGGCAAGCTGGAACAGGATGGTAGCGGTGTTGACGGACTGCTTGCCAAAGAGCTCCTCACAAACCGCCAAAGAAGCCTCGAACCATTTGCGAGAGTCAGAGTACTGCTTGAGATGCTGCAGCATCACAGCAGCATTGTTCATGGTGGTGATCGAGTCGGGGTGGTTGGATCCGTAGATAATCTTCCAAAGATCCAAAGCGTGCTTGACGTACACCAACGCAACCTTGGTGTTGCCATTGGCATGCTCGAAAAGGCCGAGGTTAAGGTAACTCAGGATGGTGTCTGCTGAATCAACTCCCAGTGTACGTTCGGTCACAATCACAGCTTTACGAGCGAGCTCGACGGCAGCATCTTTCTCGTCGTTCTGGTAGTAAAGCATGGACAACTGATGGTAGAGCTTGGCGACCTCAGGATGCAAGATACCGTAGATTTGCTCATGCAGCGACAAAGATTCCAAGATGAGCTCCTGGCCCAACTGTTTCTGGTTCTGCATGAGAGAGATGCGGCCAGCTTCCAAAGCCTCCTCGGCAAGTGAGCTCCTGGGCGAAGCATCCTTGACAATGGGAACGATGTTGAGGATGTCGTCGGGAACGATAGAGAGAGCGGGCTTCTCTTCAACTGGAGCACGGCTCGGAGAAGTATTATTGCCGCCCTTCTTTTTCTTCTTCTTACCCTCGTCATGTCCGGAGCCGTTGGCCCCGTTGGGCACGGGCGACGGCTCCTTACTGGGTACCTGCGATTTGGTGAAAGCGAACTCACGAGCGCCCAGCTGAAGACCAAGCTTGATCGAGATGTCACGAAGCAGCTGCAGATGCCTCAAAGAGTTGAACCATTCGGGCTCGAGGGTAAAGCGATATCTGATGGAGACCTGCTTCTCAATCTCCGCCCTGAGAGTCGTCGGGCTCACCTTCTCGAAGGAGAAATCCCCTTCTGGGTAGATTTCTCGCAAGGATTCATCAATCTCTGGGCAAGGATGTGCGTTGAGATCCGTGCCAAGAAGACAGTTCACCAGATGCGCAACGCAGGACGGAGCGAAGGGCGCGGGCAGGTTGCGGAGGTATCGGTTCGCGATGTGCTTGAACGCACGGGCAATCATCTCCTGGACCACAAGCGTCGTCAAGGCCTGTAGGCGGGATCCCTTTTCTTTCGACAATTGAGCGACCTTGCCAAGGTAACGGATGTTAATACCGCGCTTGTGCAAGAGCTGGCTCAAAGACTGTCCGTCCATAGGGAAGCCGACATCGCCGTCGTGCAGATCCTGAATAAGCTCAGGCATGACCTTGGATCGGAGATAATCGCACGCATCGCGAACTTCCTTCTCGTCACGAGCCCACTCCTCCTTCTCCTCGTCAGTCTGGGGAATCTGACCGCTGCAGACATCAGGGTTGAGGGCGAGATTGAACCCGGAGATATCGACTCTCTCCTGATCCCGGTTTTCCTCCTTCTTTTCCTCGGAGCCCTGGTCCTTCGACTCAGTCGCTTCGGTGCCCTCTTCCTTGGAAGAGGCTGCCTCCTGAGCCTTCGCGCTGCGACGACGCTCAACCTCCTCTCTCACGTACTGGCTCATCTTGTGCCTCCAGTAAGACTCCACGAGTTCCAGCCTGAGGATCGACATGCGGTGCGGGTAAACTTCGCTTCCCTCCTCCTCCTGCCATAAAACGTCCAAGGGAGCAACACGGTACAGGTCGAGCACGTACTTTCTGCCATCGGTGCCCAGAAGACCCTTGGTTTCGACGCTGCCCTCAAGATCGTGACGCTTGCCTTCCTTGTCCCAGACAGGATGCTTCTTGATTCGGAGAGCCTTGGAGAGCTTCTCGAACACTGGGACGAAGTCCGGGTGGGTTGCAACGACCTCTTTGCCTTCCACACCACCGTAATCGATCTGATGCTCGCCGGGCTCCCGTTGCTTGAAGATACCAGGCACGATACTCTGACCCACGATACGTTTGCCAAGATAATCAACGACGACAGTTCCCGGAGTAAACAGACCGGGAATGTCCAGCTGATTCACAGCCTTGATTCCCAGAACGTCCTTGCCAACGGCGACACGTGCAGCTTCATCGCCGCCCTCGGAGGTGAAGGTGCCAACGCCGTCAGCGCCAAAGGAGTAAAAGATGTTGTTATACACAAAGATCTGAGCATCCCGGGCCTCAGTGGGGTTCAGTGGTGCAACTTCACCCTTCGCCACCAGCACGGCGCCGCGGGCGGCAGCCTCATTGTAGTCAGCAAAGAGTTTGGAGGTCAGACGCTCGCGGAACACTCTATCTTGGACAGTCTCACGAGGCAGCTCTCTGGTGGTCTGGAACTCCTCGTTCCAGTCACGCAGAGTTTCCGCATTGTCCACGCCAGAGATCAAGTAGTTCTCTTGGGAGCGGGTAATATCCGGCTGATGAGCATAAACGTTGGATGAGACCGAAGGCACGAGCCAAGGATTGTTGGGGATGGCGTTCTGGAAAGGAAAAGTGGTCAAGAGATCCTTCTTGTTGTTGGATTCCTGCAGAGCCTGGAACGCAGTATTGAATGATGGCGATAATTGGGAGATTAAAGTCAAGAGGGAGTGCGCGCTGTAGTTCTTAGGTCCGGCCTTCGGGAATGGATCAAACTTGCTGTTCGAACATTTGTTGACGAAGAAGCCTGACACGTGCGATGTGATGTGGAACTGCTCTCCTTCGTTGGTGGTTACCTGGAGGTACAGCAGATGACCCTTCTGTCGGAGGTGATACGGAGGGGGGTTCCAGGGGGATAGCGAGATAGACTTGATTGTTTTTGGCAGAGGGGTCTGCGTCCTGGGCAGGATGGTCTGCAGCGAAGGAGGAGCGAAGAGGTCATATTTCGAGAGAGGGTGCTCCTTGTCCGAGGCATCACCCGCTGCCTCGACAGAAATCGCGTCGTGCAGGGACAAGCCAGCACAGATGCCGTGAAGGTTGTCAACGCGATCGCCCGCGGCACCAACGAGCTCCCTCATGCGAACAACATGCATACGGGCCTCCTTCTCCGTGTATGGGTCCTCCAAAAGGACAATCTCGGAATCGGCCTTCAGATCCTCAACTTCGGATAATTCGACGAAATCATTGATGCGCTTTCCGTTGAACTCCAAGTGGAAGCACGTGTACTGGAAAGTACCGGGCAGCTCGACGATGGACTGGCGGACATCTTGCACCTGCTCTTGGCTTGATACCTGGTGCGAGCGAAAACTGATTAGAAACAGAACAAATTCGCATCCATCGAATTGTCAAGCTCAGAACTCACCATCACCTGGATCTTGTATGGTTCATGTGGAAGCTTCACGGAGATCTGGAAGAGGCCACCTCCAGCATTGGTATCCTCTTCCTGTCCTTCCTGAGGATGGTCTCCATTGGTGACTTGTTCCGTAGGTTGGGTGACAGAAGCCTCTGCACGCGAGCATTAGCTTGACACTCTTCTCTTCTCTTCAAGCTTTCGATAGGAATTGCAAATCAATGGCTGCCTGAGTATCAAGGATAGACAGACCTTTCGAGTGCTCCTTGTCGCCATTGGTTTGCGCCATTAGATTTGGTTGGCTTGGTTTGAACAGACGTGAAAGCTAGTGTGAAATGACGAAGCTGTTTCCTTTTTTTGGAGAGAAAAGAAACCGTGAAGAACAAATATGATACAAGGACACGGGCAATTGACAAGAAAAATGAACCCAGTACCCCAGAAGATAAAGGAATGAAGAAAATCGAAGAAAACAACACAAAAATAGGCAACCTTTGTCCTCTTCGTTGCAACTTTTCTTCGCTGTTGAAGATGTCAAGGGAGCAGAAAATTCTCGCGGGTCGGAGCATCGGAAGTGGTCGGGGCTGCGGTTCTTCTCCGCAACAGAAGAAGATCCACGATAGCCGGGAAAAAAGTTCAAGGCTTCGGATTCATCATCGTGCAAAGGACTCGTGTGCCCGTCGATCTGAGTATTTCTTCACCCTCTCTAATCTATTTTTTACATAAAAAGTTTTGATTGTGTGCCAATGCCAAATTCCTACAGTACGGATGTGTGGGACATATCCTCCGTACTGGGCTTGGACTTGACCTAGTATAAAACCACCACAAAGGAGGCAATGCTGGATAACTCGGTAGACTGAATCAATTCAAATGTTCATTCATTAAGCATCTCTGATAATCGGAAGTATCAGATACAGTATGGAGCCATCCGCGATGCATTCCATCGCCTATTAAGGCTATAATTATTATCCTCCCTTGCAAGCTCCGCCTTGAGGATGCCAAGGCGATCTGTCCTACTGTGAAGTCACTTCGGTTGCTCCTCCATGGCTGCTGCAATCATCTCCATGGATTCTGTTAGAGGTCCTCCTATTGTAGCTTTCTCTACATTCATTTTGTATACTTTGTTGATTTTGGTTTCTAATTAATTTTACCTCTCCTCTCTCTACTCCGTACATGATTGATCTCTCAACCTGCTTCTTCAAGTACATAACAGACCTGCCAGCACTCCAATCTTTTCCGCAACAAACTTGCAGTCGGACTCTTAATCCACTCCTTCAGACTTTTCTATCGTTTTGTCGCGCAATCTTATTTATTTGTTTATGTTTCCAGATTATGTGGACATATTGGTGATCAACTCATCGGCTACGGGGTGACTCTTCGACGCAGAATACAAGAAACATGCCTTTGACTCGGAGCATTCAGTTATCTCTCCGCGCCCATACACGGGGGGCACTGTCTGCACGGTCCAGAATCCAGCAGAGTATCCCGGGTTATGCCAAGCGGTTCAATTCACAGATTTCCTACGGCCAGTTCGGTCAGAATGGCTCAGAGGAGGATAAGGGGGATGGGAGCAGCCGCGCTTCGGATCCAACCTTGAAATCGGCCATTTTGAAAATGCTCGAGTCGGCTGCCACCACGGCAGCCTCCATCGCTGTCTTAGGGTGAGACACATATCCTGGGATTCTCGCTTGCATTTTTTTTATGTTCCCCCCTAACCGTTTCGACAGCCTTGCGGGATACTCGTACCATAGGTATTATAAGTATCTCATCTTACAGAAGATGGACAATGCATTCAAGCCTGGAGATCCCGTCCTCGAGGTGGCCGGAGTGGGCTCAGAGAAGGAACAGTACAATACGGAAGAGCATTGGGTCCTGCGCGATGAGCAGGACAAGGTTGATCGTATTATTGCAGGCGAGGGTCACGGTCACTACTACTTACTCATTGGTGAGAAGGGGACGGGGAAGACGTCGATGCTCTTGGAAGCAATGCGCAAGATCAATGGAGAAGGAGTTGCCATGTTCGACGCTCATGGCGACATGGAGATCTTCAGAATCAGATTGGGGAAGGCGCTAGATTATGAGTATCATGAGGAGTAGGTGTTTCCTTTCCTGTCAGATCGCACGGTGAAAAATGGAGGCTCACATGCCAAATTCAGCTATATTGGGAGTCTTTTTAGCATCCGCGGCCCTCGAGACACGACTGCTCTCCTCGATATCGAGCGGGCGTTCAACAAGCTGGAGAAAGTCGCTTTGTCAAGACGAAAGAGAGGCAAGACGCCTTTGGTTCTGATCATTAATAGCACTCATTTAATTCGAGACGACCATGACGGCCAGGATCTACTCGAGATGATCCAGCAGAGGGCGGAACGGTGGGCTGCCAGCAACTTGGTCACAATAGGTACGTCTCTGTCTATCAGCTTGACGGGTACTACTTCGTTGATATACGGCTCGAGAGTTGACATGCGATAAATAGTGCTGAATAGCGACGATTACTGGGTTTACGAGCGCCTGAAGCGATATGCCACGCGAATGGACGTCATTCCGGTGTCAGATCTCCCCAGAGACAAGGCCATTGCTGCGCTGGAGCAGTATCGGCAGCGGTACTTCGGCGAGGAACTCTCTGCAGACGTTCTGGCGGCCGTCTACGACCAGGTTGGCGGACGGCTTTCCTTCTTAAATCGAGTCGCCAAATCCGAGGATGTCATCAAGGCCAGCCGTGCCATCAACGAAGCAGAAAAGACCTGGTTCCTCAATAAATGCTGGATTCTCGGAAAGGAAATGGATGATGATGTGATGGATGAGCAGAAATACTCTGTAAGGAGCTCAGCACACCAGCAGCATATTTTCCTTCTAAATATTCTAACGCAAAAATAAATAGTCTGCCGCGATGGTCCTGGCAAAAGCCCTGGTTGACCGCGAGAAAGAGATGGAGAAGACTTACGACCTGGAAAAAGGGCATATCCTACCAGAAATCCCTTTGCATGAGGCACGGGAGATTATGACCAGAGCAGACTTCATCCAGAGCTATGACCACGACAATATCTTCACCATTGATTCGCGTGCTATGGTTCGAGCCGATTCGGTTCCCATGCAGAACGCGTTCCGGGAGATTTGTTCCCGTCCTGGCTTTGAGAAGCACCTTGAGCGCACTTTGGACCGGATTGGAGACATTGAGAGCTTAGGTCGTACGCGCGAAGTAACAATCAAAGATTTATGGGACCAAGGCAAGTACAGGATTGTCGTGCGGGATACTCGCGGCCACGAGAGCGGTACTGTTGAGTTCTCCGTTGTAAAAAAGGAGGAGAGCGAGGAAGACGATGACTGAATCGCAGTTGTGTTTTCCCTTTGGGTAACTTTCTGACGGATGCCTTTTGGGTGAATATGTGTCAAGTGAGATAGAGAATGCGGATTTCAGGCAAATTCGCACTGTATGGAGATAGTGGATCGGTGTACAAAGATAGCAATAGATTAACGTACAAATGTCAATCTCTACGAGGACATGTCCGTATCATTTTGGACGGTATTCATTTACAGCCCTGTATACTTCTCTGCACTCGAGTTCCGGATGTGGGCTGGACCAGTGACATCATCACGAGCTCACCACTGCGCAACAACCAAAACACAACTGAGAGAAATCTCCCAGCCTTCCCCGGTGATTTGCATTCGAGCCTCAACTCTATCCCCTCCCCGAAACTGAATCGGAGAGGTTTGAAGCACGTCGCACATCTTGATCAATATTGGTAACCCAGCAGGAAACAGACGTCATGCCTCCGCGCAAGAAGACCGTCGTCTCCGTGTCGGCGAACACGCAAGACGATCGCGATCGCGACCCCGACCCCGACCCTGTCCCATTCAAAGTGACGGTAGTTGTCCCCATGCAGCCAAAGTCGCGACTGGCACGAATCCCCTCGCCAGCACGGTTTATCTTGCTCGTGCTGAGTAGCCTAGTTTTTAGCTCGACACTGTTCACCGTGACGGCTGGGTTCACGCTCGGCGACTTGGGTTCCGTGAGCAAACATCTGGAGGAATGGTGGGAGGTCGGCGGCTTGATGACCTGGAAGGCTGTAGAATTGGGTCTGGCGTGGTTGTTGGGATTTGATGGTGAGACGACTCTACCTGCGAGAGAGTATTTTGCATTGAAATTAACTGACGCGACATGACCGAGCTACAGGACGAGACGTGGCATCTTTCATGTTCATCACCCATCTACCCACATTTCTCCTGCTGTCGTCCTTCTACGGGATCCGGCCCACGACAGTCGTGGTCTCCTTCGCTATCATCCTGATCTCCACCGCGGTTCCGTTCGTTCTTTTGCGTCGGCCCTCGTCCGTGCATGATCTCTCGCATGCACCGACAGGAGCGGTCTCGAACCGGTCGATTCTCCAGGACCGCCCTACGGCCATCTACACCACCATCGCGGCATCGTCCATCTACGCGGTCGTCTTGTACATCAGCTACGCGACATGGCTGCCCACGCAGCTTGTCGTGCACTTCGAGGATATCCCTGACATCACGGCCGTGCATGCCGGTGCCGCGGGACTGCCCGTGCTGTTCCTTAGTCTTATCCCCGCCGGCTGGGCAGCGCGGGATTTCCTGTTCGTGAGCTCTACGGGGTCGTCTGCATCTTCGTCGACGTCCGCGAAATCCGGCGCCCGCGAGGGCGAGTATCTCATTGAAGCTGTGTATCGCAAAACCTGGGGGCGACTGTCGGCCAAGACGAGGGTGCTTGTCTCGCGGACTGTGATTCTGGCTTTTATGGTTGTGCTGAACACCGTCATCCAGGTCGCTGGAACGGTGAGAGGTGTTGATTGGCAGGGCGCCACTGCATGGGGATCGGTCTGGGCTGTCGCTACATCTGCCGTGGGGTTGACCTTTGGATGGATCGAGGCTGTGGATGGTGTATGACGGAATGGGTCGATCAGTCTGGAGAGAGTTGATTGACTTTTTTTTCTTGTTTTCCTCATCCGTGTGTGGGATGCAATTGAGTGTGTTGTTTCGGGACGTGATACCGATGTGTCTCTTCTTTTCGACGGCTCTGGATTGTTTGTTATCGATGTGGAAGGAGTCGGCCATTGGATTGGAATGTCTTGCGTGGATACACCATTCTTCTCTTCTCTTTCTTCTTTCTATGCCGCCTTCTCGGGTGTTTCCTTGCTCTGGGCCATTATTGTGGCATCAACTTTTCGGTTACGAAATGGAGATTGATGAAATGACCTTTCCTCGGCGATTTGTCTTTGTAAGATTCCTCCTCAACTCCGTCTGATGGCCGCTGTAGTTTAGTTCCGTCATTTCTATGCGGACTGCTCATTTGAGAGCAGCACGGTAGGAGTCTTTACCAATTCGGGCAGTTTTCGTTCTATGCCCAGACTGCAATAGATGCCTTAGAGTACTCTTCATCCTCTTTAATTTCTTCTTATCATTGTTGTCTTCGCTCTGAAGTATCATCCTGCATCTCTTGGAAAAGGTAGACAGATGGTTCTCGAACGTGTTTATGGACCACCACTTCGTCATAGACCCAATCGACACCCAACATCTGATGGACAAAGGGCCAGATTACGCAACCTATAACCTTCGAGCTCTATTTTTTTTTGTTTTCGAAACAACAATACAGATATTGGAGGTGAGCTCCATCGTCTTAACCCGGCCGACCTGAAAGAATCGAAGGTAAGAAACCAAAGCCCAGGTTGGCCTACACTGTCAGTGCCAGTTGTCATAGATGAGACACTACAATCACCGGCGCCCAGGATTTTTTGGCTTGTTTAAGTGACAAAGACTATTTTGATCTATTCAAGCGCTTGAAAAGTCTCTCAATTGGGTCACTGACCTTCCCTCCTTGGGAAAAAGTGATGAAGGAGGATCCGCAGCACACTGGACCAACGGTCCATGCTATGCTAAAGCACGTCGTCCAGTGGGTAAATCCCACATTCAAGCTCCCGCAGACACGGGCCGCCGAGGCAGTCACCTGGACTTGGGATAATGTTCTAGAGGAGGCAGTCATCTCCTGTCAGCAAGACACTAGACTTCACCGTCCAGTGGAAGCAGTCATACAGACAGACAAAGCGGCGTCAGCTAGGGATTTCATCAACAAAATCTGGAAGCATGTCGGAACTTACCATCGCGATATCAATATTGAGGAGAACAAGCCTTACCTCAGCACGATGATTGAAATCCCAGCCCCAACAGAGAGCACCAGTGCGGGAGCTGTCGAGTACAACCGGAGATTTACCACTGCCCCACTGGAACTGGTCACTTCACACAACGTTCGAGGACTGTGGCAAGGCATTCAGCCACAGTACGTTCATGCACCATTGGAATGACGAGAAGAACATTATTGAGGCCAGGCTCCCTTGGACTGTTTGGGGCGCGGTAACTAAGACATCACATTTCATTCATAATCCAGAACTTCGACGCCTCAGCGTCTTGAGGAACTCCGCAGTTAGGGAAGATTTGGACCGTGAAGCAGCCCTTTGGGGCTCATTGTTCGCCTATCGACACTTAAAGAAGATCTGGCTTGCTGATCGCGTGACCGCAGAAGCGGCCCAAACCGCAACAAAACCGCAATCGCAATGTTTTGTCAGACGCTGAGCGAGCTCTAGGTGAAGCGGCGCTCCGCCAATATCCGGAGTATCTCAACAGCTTCCAGCTGACCCAGTTTGTCTGGGACAGTATGGAAGATGTTGAGATACTCCGCACGTCGTCGATCCTCAATCACAGATCTCTAATCGATGTGCCAAACCAGCAACCACAACCAAATAGTCCTGGTGGGACCGTTGTGATGTCCTCGCAAGTCGAGGATCCGTTCGTCGACGCCGAGTACGCCCCTCAGAGCACAGTTCAAACTCCGCACCGTCAGCGATCCAGGACAATTCAAAACAGCGCCGTTACATTTTCTCGGAATGCCGGCCAGGGGGGCCATCGTCGCAATGAAATTCATGACCCAAGTATTCGAACGCTGAAATCCGACCCTGACAGGAAAAACAGGGGGGAAGGTATCTATGTGATGGAGATGAAACGCAGAACAGAGATGATACAAGAAAAAAAAGATTCGCTTTATGCAAGCTTCGCAAAAAAAGAACAAACATATATATATACCGAAATCAACTCGAATCAAATCAAGTCAAATCATCACCCGCGAAGTTCCACATCGCTATTCCACCGACTACTCATCAAGGGAGTCTCCCGCTTCAACGCCGCGTCCTCATTCTTGGGCAAAAACCACCCGGGATGAATCACATTGAACACCCCCACGGCAAGGACCATCATCACGCCATCAAGAACGACAAAGTACACCTCATGCGTGATCAGGAACCCCCTCCAACCCTGTAACAGCTCAATGGTACGATAAATGCTTCGAATGTAGATGCAAATCACAGAAAACACCATCGCACCAAGCAAAGGGACAATAGTGGTCTTGTAGTGAATGAGGACATCTGAGCGGAGTGTCCGGCGGACGAAATCCCCGGCGCAGACGACAAAGACCGTGACGGATGCCATTTGGAAGATGATACCGGCGACCATGATGTGGGTTCCCGGGGCGGTGTTGCCGTTGACCTGGTTGGATTCGACGGAGGCCATGCCGCCGCCGACGGCTTGGATGACGAGGGAGATGACGTCGCAGGTGCAGAAGATCCAGAGGTAGAGCTGGGGAGAGAGGAAGGACGAGCGCCGGTCGAGGATTTTGATGAAGCGGCCGAGGAGGACGTAGATGCCTGCTGTGAAGAAGGTGGGGGCTGGGGGAAATATTAACGCCATTGTTAGCGATGATGGGCGGTTGATGACTTGAGGAAGGGTTGTACAGATCCATGTCTCAAGGGACTGACTCACCCATAATGAGAGTCGCGATTTGCATGAGAAACGCATTCGAATTATACGGGCATTCGGCGGACCATGTACGACCGGCCCAGCCTAGGACTTCGGCTGTAACCCCCATTCGCAGTCGAGTCAGTCAGTCTGAATCAATCCTTCTTCGTCAAGATGAATCTGGGAAGATTGAGACGCATACTCAAACATCCAATCGCAAACACTGAACACCACCAATTGCGTTTCCAAACGAATTGTACCGTATGCAGGACCATCGACAGACCAAACAGGACGCAGAAGACAATTCCTGCGGCCAGGGACGGCCGGTACCCGTATGCGGTATTGATCCCCTCGATGTAGGCATGACAGCCGGTCTTCAGCTGTAGCTCTTGGTTGGAGGTGGTGGAATTGTGAGACATGGTAGTGTGTCCAGCACTCATACCTGTGGGGAGGGGGGGGGTTATTCAAGGAGACCAAGACGAATATGAATCTGGAATATAAAGTCTATATATAGAGAGATACAATCGGAAGCTAGCTTGAAGACATCAATTTTTCGTGACAACTGATATTCAATGGGCCTAGCGAGTGAATTAAATAAATAAACGAGGGTGGTTCCCTGCACCTCAAGGCAGACACAATTTCTAGAGATTCAGGAGTGAAAGATGGACGAGACGAATGAGTGTCATCTGTGGCTGAGCTTAAGAACGAATAGCAACGACAGACAGATCAATGTGATAATAGAAAATATAGGTAAAAAATCGAACGAGACATGGTCCCAGTTAAGCACAGCCATGGAGATCAGGCAAGCCTTTGGATCAATTCGAAATCTATCTATACTATACGAAGCACTCCATACAGTACATCGAAAGAGATTTCGCGGAGCAATTAGAATCCCGATTCCCCACTGGCCTATGCCCGAAACGTGTGAAATCGGACCGATGATTCCCAGGGTCAGGACAGTCGAGAATATCCAGAACGAGTCGATGTCCTTTCGCAACCTCAGCCCTTTTGGGTTTAGCGCCCATCGCAACCGCCCCGATTCAAAAGCCCTAATTTTTACGGAGGATCCAATCGCGAGACGGTCAGGTTGACTTTCTTCGATGGAATTAGTATATATAAACAAGGAATATCGATCGTGTCTTGATGGCACAAATGTTATCCGAAATGGAGGCTATACGATTCGAATTTCTAAGAATAGGCAATGCTTGCGGTGTCCCAGCCTCAACAGATCAGGCAGTGTTCAATGCTCGCTGCCCTATGTTGTGGTCTAAGGCAACTAGATTTTTATCTCCTAGGCATCACCATTAATAGAGGTACAGGAACTTAAGTGTATCTGTGCCCAATATTAGGCTAATCGATATGGCATGGGCAGAAGAGATTCTGTGCACGGTCGTCGTGGAAAGTCATAGTATTACCTCTCACAGAGAAACATGGTTGAACAACGGCTGGAGTTACGGGGGGCACAGCTATTCAATTGCTCCGTAGTATTTAGGGAGATGCGAGTATGTCCTTGAACAGATGCAAGTAGCACCAGTCAGTGAGTGCTCAGAGAATTTCAACTGTTCCTCCATGACGCCGTCAGACGGCTTCACTTCAATAAACCACGTTACTGGACTTGATGGTCTGAAAGCCTTCGCGTGGGATGTGGAGTAGCGATTGTATGGACAACAGTCCACCGGCAAGTGGCATGAATTCACTCGGCCTGCGTAGTATGATTAACCTTATCTGACCCTGCAAGCTTGTCGATTGTGGAAGTGTCTGTGAGCTGTTCCGGGGGATGGTGACTCGGTTGAATCATTAGATCCTACTGGAGTATGCAACTTACGCCATTTACCTAGACAAAGTTTTTCATGAACTATAGGGTTAGGCGTGAGATCTGATGTAAGCCATCATTAGATTAACGAGAAAACAATGCATAATATCCACCACAATCATGGATAGATACTCAATGTACAAATCCTCCTTGAATTCAGGCATGGTGTACTACATGTCGTTAGGATCTGAAGAGTTCTAGCTTCAAAGTGGCAGATGGTATAAATTAGTAGACTTCAATTCTCCCAGGAAAAGATGCAGCATCATGCTAAACTAGTGACAATTCAAGGCCAATGCTTCTACAAACGTGCATCCCTTCGTATTCAGATCATCAAATAGATGATCCCCACTCTGTAGGATCAGAAGCGCTGGGCACATCTGGAAGAACTTCTTTAAGCGTACTCACGCTAAAAGAAAATTGTCTATTGAGTCCGTAGTCCACTGCTACGTTGTACATTTATAGTGTAGTTAGTACATACCATACATAGTACCTTGCTGCGCATGAATTGCCCAAATGGCGGCATCAACTTCCAACTTGAGCAAATCATCAGCAGTACATACAGACACAATCAACCGAAAAAAAATAATTTCTATCATAAAAAACATACAACAGTAGGGATTCGCTGGTGGTCACCCACCCAACTACTAACCTACCAGCGTGTGGCTTATATACAGTCAATAGTTCGGTGGGTGCAACCTGGGTGAGCCCCAGGGCGATGCCGCTTTTTGGTCGCGCGACCGTGGGTGAGTCGGGGTGAGTGCACAATGAACAGGGAGAGCCATGGGTGAGACTCACCCAGCGTCACGCGACATGTCGTGACCACACCCAGCTGAAAACTTTATGATCCACAGCCCTTTCATCTATACGTGCGTTATTGGTTACATCTCTTCCAGCCAAAACACCCGGCGGTCTTGGCAGCTGCACATAGCCACAATCTAAAGGGAACAATAATTTTCCTTTCCGGCTCTGGTGGGGTCTTACCAAATTTGTGGGCATATGATGGCAGAATTAAAGCAAACTAATGCAAACAGAGAGGCGGCAGCAAAGGTACCAAGGCAAACAAAGTCGAGCAGCCACGATGTTATGGAAATGTCCAAACTACCAAATAGAGTCCCGTGAAGGATAATATAATTGGCGATAGACCTCAAATAAGAACTTCCTACCAAAATTTCTGATAGCAATAATTTGCCAAAGAAAGCGAGGTCGATCATGAATTGACCAATGCTTAAACTACACCTTGGATTTAAAACTTTCAAACTGCGTGTGAAGACGGCCAACTCTAGTCTAACAAGTTCCCCGGCATCGCAATCCGTGCTTTGCTTTGATTTTTGAATGTCAGAGGCCAAGGACGTCCAACTATGATATTGAGATATTTGGTGGACGGGCGGGGCGCGTTGTGGCTGCAGCCCTGTATCAGAAACTTGTGGAACTGGCAAGTCAGATTGTATCTCCAACCCTGACAGTATCAGACTTCTTCAAGGGCAATTTTTCTATTATGCTTTCCCTCTGTGGATTAACGTAATCGGACACCGAGCGAGCCGCGACACCGAGCGAGCCAGCGAAATCCCC
>JSYV01000091.1:0-123173 GCA_000787455.1 Evansstolkia leycettana | reverse complement strand
GGGGGGGGGGGGGGGGGGGGGGGGAATTAACCAGAGGGTGACGCCCGTGGAAGATGAATAAGAGCAACAAGCAATTCAATATCTAGTCATGCTCCAATGGCCCGTAAAGCATGCAGAAGAGAGGTACTGAAAGTTCAGATTACCCAACCGGCTGCCCTTGCTGGCGTCTTCCTCTCCGTTCCAACAAGGTGGCATGATCCAAACTGAGTTCGAACGGCTGCTTTGAACTTCGGGCGATGCTTTCCCTTGCTGCTGCTGCAACGGTCGCACTATGCTGTCCGTAACCCTGCTGCTGCCGAGGTTGGTGCTGGCGACCGCGCTCCGCAGCTCTCTGCTGGGCCGCGTGACTCTGTCCAAGATTCGTGGAACGTAGCTTGGCCTCCACAGCAGCGACGTCTCCAGCGTGTTGGGACGACTTGGGAATTTTAGACGGCGGATTGTCGCCATATGAGACCTCATCGTCATCGTAATCCTCATTCAGAGGGTTGAGGCCTGAACTGAATCCAGTCGCGGGATTGACCCCTTGGAACCCTTGCCTCTTTCGTCGCTTGCCCTCTTCTTCCTGCCGATGTACAGCGTAACCAACGTCGAAGATCTCCCTCAAGTTGATCGCACCAGGCGAGCGGAAGTCCATGCGACGCTCTGCAGCGACGGAAGGTAGATCCTGAACTCGTGCACTCGCGGGTGGATAAGGGGCTTCCTCAGCGGAAAGCGCATCCAAAGTTGGCTCTTTCTGAGCAGAGGTGGGAGTGGCTGTGGGCGGGGCATCAGCGGCCGGTTGCGTTTCCTCCTTCGTCTGCCGAATCCATGGGTGTGCGAGAAATTCTTTGATCGTGTACCGTTTGTCGGGGTCCACGGTGAGGAGATGTGAAATGAGATCCTGGGCGGATTTGGAAATATCGTCCCACCACGGTGACAGGAACGTGTATTGGCCACGAGCCACCTTCTCGGTCAAGACCTGTATGCTCTCATCATAAAAGGGAGGGAATCCACAGAGCAGGGTATATAGAACGCAGCCAAGCGCCCACATATCGACACTCTTTGAGTATCTTTCGTCCTTTACGATCTCCGGGGCCGTGTAGCCGACAGTTCCGCAAGGTGTCATGGTTTGAGTGTCCCATATTACCTTGGACAGACCAAAGTCTGCAATCTTGATGACACCAATACCGCCGGCTCCCACCCCAGGGATAAACTCGCCTTCATCGACTTTGTCCTCGTCGCCGGGCTGACGAGGTTTGGGTGTCTTGCTCGGAACGAAAGGAGCGGGATAGAACAGAAGGTTTTCGGGTTTAATGTCACTGCGATACGTGTTATTAAGATTGCTGGACAGAACATCTTCGAAGCAAAAGCAGGTGAGAGAGAGAACATACCGATGTACGACTCCAGATGTCTCATGTAGATACTCGATGGCCTTGGCGACTTGAACAATGACGTGACGACTTAGGTCTTCGCTAAAGTAAGTCAGTCGGACAATCTGATGGAAAAGCTCGCCACCTGGGCAAAGCTCCAGAATGATGTAATAATATTGACGAGATTCGGAGAAATCGATCAGCTTCACGATGTTCGGATGGTCGAGTGCACGCATGATTTGGACTTCTTTGAGAATATTTGCTCGCTGTCATCAACATTAGCAGATTCATACTTTTAACGATCAAACACATCTCAACCAAAGGGAATGTAGTTTCCTTTTCGGAAAGGAATCTGGCGATATCAGGCGCGCAGGAAGAGTGGTGTGCGGGTCAAAAGAGAGTTTGCGCACCTCCGCTGCCTTCGATATCTTCCTGAATTCAGGGTGGAGATGGATGTCGTTCTAAGAGAGACCCATAGAAAAATGTCGGCAAGAATTCACACAGTGAAGGAAATAATAGGAATGTGACGAAACGAAGGAATACGATAAGAGGACATTAGGCGCTAACACAGACAAGAAAACAAAAAAGAAACAGGGTCCGGTGGCAGCTCCTACCTGGTTGCTGTTCATTTCGAATTTCCGTACGACCTTGATCGCAACTTCACCGTGTTGGCCCGTCGAGTCCCTGGCCCGGTAGACGTTGCTGAAGGCTCCATCTCCCATCTTTTCTAGTAAGATCCAGCGATCTAACCCAGGGTATTTCGGCATCTTCGACGCCCTTTCTCTTTCCTCCGCGACGATTCTTTCAATTTCCGCTTCGCGAGCGCGCCGGGCTTGGTCCGACGCTTTTTGAGGTTGAACCTGACCATTGCCGTGCTTGCTGTCGAGGGCATCCAGGTTTCCCGCTGCAGGAGGATATTGGCCCTGTGGCTGGGGCTGTTGTTGAGCGTGGATCGGGGACACATTCGTCGTGGGTTCGGCATGGGGCGTCACCAGGCGAGCCTGTTTCCCATGACGTATGAAGTTCTTGAGGTTCTGTATGGTACTCATGATGAAAGATGAGCGATCGTAAACGACGAAAAGATACGAAGATCCTACGTGTCGAGGATTGCGACCATGAAGGTGATGAGCAAGAGCGCAGGAGAGATATAAGGGGGTAAAACAATGAGGACTGCAGTTTATGGAGAGGCAAGTGGTTTGCTGAGCGCGCGTTCAGTGAATGCCTATGACGAGATCGATCTTGTACCCCGCCAAAGCACGGACTAGCTTGGCTCTATGATGAAAGGGTTCGGAAGCGTGGGAAAATTCCGGGAGGAGATCTCAAGAATAGCAAATTCAGCGCAACGCTTGGAGACTTGGAGAGGGTAATTGTATGATATGCAGAAGTTGTCAATGAGTGGATATGCGCGGCGGAGGAGAGGCGACAAGGTTGGAGATCCTCAGACAAGGTACTGGCGTCAGCGAGGGCAGAAAGCCGCGTCAGACAGAAGAAGTACTATCTTATCTGATTGAAGGGGAAAGTAGATGTGTGAGAGGGAAAAGACAGAGAAGAAGAAGGGTGGAGAGAGCGAGGAGAAGGAAGTTAAGGAGAAAAGAGAGGGAGAATGACGAAATGAGGTCAGCGCCTGATGCAGTTGGAGTGACAGGAGGAGTCATCCAGATTGCAGACTGCGCCCGGGGAAAAACCCTATGACGATGTATCTTCGGCCCGCGATGTCATATCTCACCACTCAGTCTTCTTCCTCTTCAGTGTCTCGCCCCATCGATATCGAAACGGCTTTCCTCAAAAAAGCTCTGAAGAGGCTCTGACAGACCTGATCTCATCTCATAATTACCCTCTTGTGTTCTTTCTCTACTCTTTCTCGGCGGAACCATTTCTGAAGAAGTCTGGGTCTGCCGTTCTCCGTCTTCCAACTTTACCCAGCAGGTTCCTCCCCGGATCTTCCAGCGGGTACGAGAACTGGTCCAGTAGTCGTCCATCGCCTCTTGCTTCATCCAGTATAACCAGACACTGGTTCTTCATCATAGCTTATGTCAGGACCCTGTGGTCACTCCGCCACCGACGATCCACGCTAGTCTCGGCAAATATCTCGACCAGGCAAACGTGCGACTGTGACATAATGGCCATTTACGATGGAATATTGCAATCGCCTGATTCAGGTAATTGTGCCCTGCAGCATGGGCCAGGCTGGTCATGGATAGACGGGCGGATATGACTTATTTCCTCGTCCCTCTTCCTGTACGACATGCAGACTGGCAGCTGTTAAGGGTTGCGCCAAATCTATGTAACGATCTGCTCAATGATCGAGACCTAAACTCAACTTGGGTAGATAATGTGATGGAAGATCCTTTCTCACACGGTCACTAGCGATGACAAAACGATGGAAGAAGGCAAGGAAGACTTGAAAAGCGAAAGCAATCAAAGCGGTGACATCTTTATTAATACTTTATCTTCTTTCAGAATGCGACTGATTTGCCGGCCCTAACGGCACTGTCAGAAGCAGATCTGATCAATCTTGAGGGAATACTGTACTAGATCAGTACCTGACGTACCATCAGTTGGATACCTCCTTTGGCTGGTTATCGATGCCAGCCAGAGGGATGGCAACGTTAACCGAGTCAACATCGTCATCATCCGTCATCGCCCTGTGGTTCTTCGGTCTCTTCCGTCCCAAGGGTCCGGCACCTCCTCTGTCCTACTACTGGTACTATGATTCATCCATCGCCATTTTACGGAGTACTCCATAGTATTCTTTTCGTCCAGTATTGGAAAAGGTCGGGCTCAGAGACAGCCATAATATGATTTCACGACGCTGCAGCGCAGAGCGCAATCCCTTCCGTGACAGGTCCGATTACCATCCGGTCTAACATCCAGCGAACCATCAGAGGACTTTCACCTCTATGTTATTTCTGGCAAAATCTGAAACATGAGCTTCAGTCCTGCTCGCCTAAGACGAGTCATGACTCAAGTAGATGGATGACCATGGTTGAGGGAACGGGTACGCCCGCATCCCCTTCCAGGATATACATTTTTAACCGACGACATGATATAAACGTCAAAAGGATACTGCTAACAAGAAATCCAAGAACAACTTGATTTGCGGTCAGGTCGCTGATGAATTGTGGAATTGTTACATGTCGATGGCAGGCTATCCTATTCTATTCGTCCTCTCGGGCTGACACATTGACAGCGTACCTACCTTTAAACCAGGCATGATGCGAGGGAGTCTGACTATGTGCGTCTATCTGTAACTCACTAACCTATACATACGCAGTCGTATCAAGGATCTTACTTAGCCAAGAGCCAATCTGCACAGTTGATATCCTCGAAAATCCTCCTATTGCTGCATGGCCCCTGACAGTGGGAAGTACCTTAAATGCATCCTTCGAGCCAGTCGCTGAGGCAGCCCCTCGGATCTTCTTCTGCTTCTTGCTGTCTGTCCTTTTCCTTCTCTTTCCCTCTCTCTTCTTGTCTCCGCGATCTAGAATCAGTATCAATGAGAAAACTCATTCCCATTGTCCCGTGCCATGGTATCCGCTAACTACTGATTTGGATTCTATTGTTATCCACTCTCCCTGGGTCTTCAGTGGTGAACACTGGAGTTATTTCCACCGCGAGCCCTTCCCCACTAACACCTCGCAATCTCCAGCCAGCCAGTCCTCCTCCCGTCGCGTGGAATGTAATCTCGACTTATCATCTGCCTTTGCTTTCCTTTGTCGCATTTCTCAGTACATTTTTTTTGTTCCGCAGCGAGGATTTTGATTCTTTATTTCCCTTCTGTTACCTGCTGGACACCTTCTCTTCGATTCTATATCCCGTTGAATTCTATCTTTACTCTCGTTTCGATACCCGCAATACTGCATCACTCCGCTCTGTTCTCCTGCTCTTCGATAGGCGCATTACGAATATTAGGTATTACATCTCTGACGTGCTTATTGCTGCTGTTGTCGTGTGCATTTGGGACTCTCATTAAAGCCGGAGATCTCGTCCCAGGCATTAATACTGAAGATAGATTATCCGTACATTCACTTCTTCGGTCTCGTCCGTCTGACTTGGCCATTCGATCGCTCCGCGCAGCCATGCGACACTCCGATCTTACCCTCCACGAAGCCTCCTGAGTCGATACGTGTCATGATACTAGCGTCAAACTGCCAGAATCCCCTCTAAACCATCCAGTGTCGATTTCTTTTTCAGTGTCGCTTGACCTCGATCGTTCCAAGTCGCAGTCTGCTTATCTTCCGACATGCGCAGTGTCGAGATTGCTGACAGCCCTTCTCTCCCGCAAACATTGGAACGACCATTCTTCAAATCGCACAAGGCTCTTCCGCGCAGGAGGGACATCGCGCCGATACAGCAGAGTATTGGAGTTATACAGATCGTTCCCTACGACCTCGATGGCAAGGCATCAGATGTCCGGACTCTCGCAGCAGTGCCGTCCCTCCCGTTGACACCTCCCGGCCATGCTAGCGAGGAGAACCCTTCTGGAGAATGGGAATCGCGAGGAAATGAAACTGCCTCGCCAAGTCACCAGACTGTTGGGGTGGTAACAACACCGACTCATCCGCAAAGTCCTCCCACGCCGGATATCACTCCTCCTCGGACAAACTCCTCCAAGAGGGCCACGTTCAACCAGTTCGTGCAATCGTCGCTGTCATCTCGCACACAGTCGTTCCGGACAGCGCGCGAAACGTTTTCTTCCGATGAGGAAGCTGAGAAACTGAATAGTCCAGGCCGTCCGCCGCAGTCATTGCGGCAGCCTGCCGGAATAGATCCGCTGCCACAGTCGTCCCTTCGAGGAATTGAACTAGCGAAAGAGTTTGAGGGCGTCAAGGCGACAGAGGTTTTTGATGGTCACCCGCCTAATGGTGCCGAGAGTTCACCTGGATTTGGATCTTTTGACGGCACTTGGAAGAAGAGTGATGATGATGGGAAACCTGCAGTCCACGTCGCCAGGACAACTCCACAGAAGGATCGAGACAGTCGTACAACTCGACCCGTCGATTCTCCGGCGCATTCTTCTGTCAAGACTGTCATAGAGGCGCCGCGGCCCGAGACATCACTGACGCGCGAGAAAAGCTTGCGGGATCGGGTAAGAGAAGCTCAACAAGTCGGTATCAGTCCCTCTATGGAGAAGTTCCGCGAAGACATTGGTTGGCCATCTGCGGAGGAACCATCACTTGTCCCAGAGAGTCCCGCTTCATGCAGGTTCTCCGGAGTGTCGACAACATCAACCGTTGAAGCTTTGATAATCGAATCCCCCCAGCGTATAACAAGGACTCTACGACACACTGAGAAGAGGTCTTCTTTGCGTTCTGCCAGCTCTCCTATTACACGCTCGGAGCGCACTTCAGTAGTGTCTCATGCTGAACCCCAGCCTCGCCTCACGCACAAAACTGCCCGCATTACGGATCAAGATCGCAAGAGCATCGCGTCAGATGTCTCGGTTCGCACGAGCATAGCGTCCGGTGTGACGTTTCCGAGATTCGACGTCATTCCCGTGGTTGTTATCCCGCAAAGGCATTCGTCTCTCCAGTCATCGACCTCGAACAGTAGGGACCAGTCGAAGAGCGGCTCTCGACCGTCGAGCCGGAGAACTACAACAGTGCCAGGCAGTAGGACCAACTCACTGGATCTTCCACACCAGAGGAGGCGGACCCTGTCGGAGTCTGTTCCGGTTCAGCCTAACGAGGTGCCTGCTAGAGGTCGCGAACTCGGTCGTCCTGTGGTTCCGCCGCGTAGTTCTTCGTTGTCGGCGCCCACGACCAGAAATAACTCTCGAACAACATCCCTGACATCCGAGAGCCTGCGACAGCACACCCAGGCCATGGAAATTGAAATGCAGAAGCACCAAACGATGCAGCCAACGCCTGGTCTCGCGGGCGATCTCGCGGATTCTCATTGGAAAGGCGTCCCAGAAGCTTCGAATGTCCAATCCATCGTCATCGGATTGGATGATGATATTGCGCATCTGCGGCCGCCTTCGTTGCCCTACACACATACTTCGATCCAGTCGTCCTCACCCGGAGCCATAGAAATCAACGAAGCCACCGCCGTGAGCCTTTTCCCACACAATAACAAATCTCTACTATTGGTTGACCAGCAAGTGTCACCTGAATCGCGGGCTGTCCAGGCCGTCCGAACAGAGTACCGGGACCAGCTCGATGATCCTCATACACCCGAAATGGGCTCTCCAAGAGTTCCAGTTGATGTCGACTCACCGTTGAAGAATCCTCGCCCGCCACCAAAACCACCTGTTTGCAAAGTTATACCACCTACTCCGATGGACGAAGTCAACCGGCAGCTTGGCGCGCCTGCCGACGAGTCAGAGAGCAACAACGGGCGCTCTGTTCGTCGGTTCGGTTCCGTTCGACGTGCATGGCGTGCTCGACCGCGCTCTGAATCCTTCACGTCGTTCGCGCGGTCTTTGTCAATGAGGTCTGTCAAGAACCGCAAATCAGGACAGGACATCGATAGCAGATTGCATCCTTTCTGGCGGCCGCGCGGGTTCTGGGACGACTTTGCCGAGTCTGAAGATGAAGGAGTCGCTGTGGACCAGGCCTCGCGCACGCCTCCAGACGAGGAACCGCAAATTATCAGCAATTCGCTGGGCATGCCTCAGCAGCGTATGGTTTTCCAAGGCCCGCCTTTGCGTGCCCGTCGCAGTCCAGAGATGAGGGATCTGGTCGGTAGCCACCGGGCTTTCAACCCAGATATCCTTCGCACACGATCGCCTTTGCATCAGCATCGCTTCAAATCTCTCTCACGGTGGGGGCTACGACTTCGGTTCCTCACGCTGCGCAATTTGCGACGGCGTCTGAGACGCGCGCGACAGCAACGGGAAGACGTGAGGCGCGAGGCGAGAAGAGAGAGAATCAAGCAGAGCATCGGCGAGATTGTCCTTGTAGGTTCGAGTACGCCGAATGGAAACCCTGCTCTTGCTTCAGGACTTATGGCTACAACGTCTACAGCATGATGTTTAAGCCTTTCAATTGTTATTTTGATGCATTTATGCAGTATACGATGTTATGATTGGATGATTGCAATTTGGCGTATATGATTTTGTGTCTTTTTTTTCCGTTCTGTTTCTCTTTCATTTTGATGCGCTTCTTTGGAATTTCTCTTTTCGAAGAAAATGGTTATATGTTCAATGAACTGATGACCAGCTTACAAGTTCTATGTTGATGATTGATGGCTACGTGATATGAAGATATGAATCAGGACAGAACATGACAGCAAAACTTATGAGATAACAGGCACGAACAGACTTTGGCATAAGATCTTTCTCTGCTCTTAGAGATGGATATGCTCTCTATTTCTGCTTTGTGTGTTTGAAATTTGTTGTATAGTATACTATTGGGCTTGTCCAACAGTTCACTGTAGAACTCTCATCTGACAGTAAATGAATATGTATATTGTAGTAAGAAAAGGGATATCTTCTAACATACAAAAGGATATCATGCAAAGAAGGCACCCAAACCCCACTCCAATAACCCCATGTCCAATGCACGTATCATACATATACTTAGCTTCCAATATATCCAACATGACCGAGAATCGTATCCTGTCGGCATGGGACGAGATCGTATAGGCAAGTAGTTTCAAGTATCATTCATCATCCTCTACCTACCTTCATACCCCCTTCACATCAAATCCTCCGCGCAGAAGAGCCCCAACTCCTCCTTACTTTCACCCTCCCTCGCGGTCTGGCAGCCGACCTCCCTCTAACAGCCATACTCCCATACTCTGCCTGTTGTTCGCGCTGTCTCCTCTTTTTCTCCTCCTCCTCCTCCTCCTCGGCGTCGTTCTCGTCATTGTCATGTTCGATCCTCGTCCGCGCCGCCCGCATCCGTGTCCGCGTCCGCATCTTCTCCCACAGATCCGGATCCAAGAACGGCTGAGGAAATTGCGAGAAGTCCGCTTCTATGCTAGACGTGGGTCTCTGAGATCGCCCGCTTGTTTCTTGCTGCTGCTCAGGTGTACTAGTGGTGGTGGTGGCGGAGGTGGTGGTGGTGACGGAAGATAACATTGAGAAGGCAGGTTTCCGGATCTGGATGTCTGCGCGTGTAGAGCTGGGGTTTATGAGTTTGTGGACTTTGGAACCGTGGCTAGAGGTTGACGATGAGGCAGGAAGGAGGGGGCGTTTCTGGCGGATGAGGAGGGTTGTTGACCGGGAGCAGTCGCGAGTGGTGGAGGATGATGATGATGATGATGATGATGATGATGATGGATTGTTGCTCGTTGTCGTCGTCGTCATCTGGAGTTTGATATAATCAGGCGTAGAAAAACAAATGGATAATGTATGTTTTCCGGAGGTTGAGTAACCCTCCCAGTGTTAACTTACTATTCACTTCCAGAAAGTGTTGTTGAAACTATCTGGGGAACAGATAAGGTCATGACGCCAAGATTGGCTCCGCTGAGGGGATCGCAGATCTCTCGCAGCCAATCTTCCCTGCTATGTCGAACAGCAGCGATTCAATGCAATGGATTATTTATTATTTACGAATATCAGTCCTGGTCGCTGAGAATTTTATCTATGCGGAGATGGAACGTCATATCTTTGCAGTAATCATGTCAGCTATACATAGCCATATATGTGCATGAGGTCGCTGAATCTGACTGATAACATTGGACCACGACCTCAGTAAAATATCAAGCTAGGCATAACGTCGTATGATGACCAAGAAAAGCTGAAAAGAAAAGAACAAGAAAAAATAAACAACCCGGACGCCTTCGCCCTGTGAAACCTTGAAAGTGAAGGCTCGTCGGCTATGAGACCCTAATGGTATATAAGATAATGATACAAGCAGCGCCTGCATGTACGCAGCACTAAAACCGAGAAAGCCATCCGTTGGGGAATAGAACAGGAAAACGCCGGGAAAGAATTAATGCAAGACAACAATAACATCAGGGATCTGCAGCTCTAGGCAATGCCTTGGGCTTCCATCCCGGACATGGTCGAATACGAGTATGGAAACTCTACCAAACCGTCGAGTAGCCAGTTCAGTGGGTCGAAGACTTCGTAGTTGGGCTCCATAAAGCCACTAGGCGGTGCATTGACGCCATTAGCCGATGGCTGCATTCCAAGGCTGGCTTGTGATAGTAACGGCGCAGGTGCGAGGCTGGGGTCTGCCCCGGAAACTCCTGGCGTCGAGGAAGAGGTGCGTGCAGGGCCGACAGACGACGCCGCAGACGAATCCGCGTTGGAGTCTGGATTTGTGGGGTTCTTGAGATAGGCTGCAAATTGGGATTAGGATCGACGCTCATTCAGAAATAGAGCCATAGGGACATACCTTCAATATTCCTGCCCTTGGTTCGCGCATCTTCACGCCATCGCCACACGGAATCAAACAAAAGAGACATGCTCATGCGGCATCTGACTTTCAACCGAAGTGTATCATCAACCTCTGAACCGCTTGTGGAGCTTCTCTGCGGTGGGGTGCCATTCAGCCTCCACATCTGGGCCAGCACTTCTGCCAACCGTTCGGGGAGATCGTTGCTCGACACGGAGACACCACGAATTGCCCAGATTGTCCTATTGAAGAGGTTCTTCGTATATTCCATGTCAATGTGCGCCGCGAAAAAGCTTTTGCAAAGCTTTAAGAGCGTGCAACCCCCTGCTACCATCATTTGGTAGATGTAGTACGGAGTGTAGGACAGGACTGGCCCAACGTCCGTCTCGAGATTCATCGCCGCCTCGAGGAACGAGGTAGTCGCAACATAAAGAGAGAGAAGACGCTCACGATAATCCTTCGCAGTCGGCTCATCGAAGAAAGCCGACAGATGAACATGTAAATTAGCCGCGCGGAGGTAGACATCGGTAATACCTGAACAGTGTTAGGTCATACTTCCGCACGTCTCAAACGGGAACATGCCAATCCACATACAGTCATTCTGGACTTTCAGCTGCTCTTCGAGTTCATCAAAGTCTCTGGAGAGGAATGAAATCATCGATGCCCTTTCCTGGTCACCGGGCAACCCCACTGGGTCTCTTCGGTTCGTGTACAGCGCCTTTGTAGCCTTATCGCAGAACTTCTCGATCTCCAGCCTCGGTTTGATGTCGGGTGGAAGCTTGAAATTTGGATCTGTCGATTCGCTCGCGGATAACGTCCAGTCGTACAGAGTAGACGGCGGCTGTCCGTATCCGGTCGAGACTCTTGAGAGACGTTAGAGAGGCTTGAGCACTGCCCGAGTCACACACGAACAAAACATACCTTTGAGCAACGATATTGCAGATGGCCCACGTCCTGACCTTGTCCCTCAGTTCCTCCTCGATCAACTCCACTCGAAACTTGCTGAAGTCCTGGACATGGGATGGCCGGTGCAGGCCTAGTTGCATCGCAACTTGCATCATCATTCCACATAGCATGAATGTGGGATCTGTCGAGGTGCTGCTTGTAGGAAACGGCCATGAGCATAAGAGACAGAGAGCTTTCACAACGTGATAGCTCTGTGGGATGTCTGCCAGTGTGCTCCAGACCAGGCGCGTTACAGGACCCGCAAGGGAGTTGAGGAGATGAGTATCGGTTCGATAACGTCGAGCACCAACACTGATGATGGTCCAGAAAAGCAACGGCGACGTGTTGTAATAATCATCGGGTGACTGCCGTCGGTCAAGGAAAGGAAGAAATGGATGGTAGAACATGAAGAACAGATTGAACAGCTCCGTCACTCTCTCCGGTGCGATCATTACATCTTCGATGCGCTTCAGGTGATGATTCCCGTTTCTCATATAACTCGAGCCATCAAAGCCTGATCGCAAATCAAGCAGCGACGCAACGGCCTCGTGAGACCCCATATATTGATCCGTCGGCACGGCAGAGGGCGTCCGAAAGACTCCTGCCGGGCTGACCTGGTTCGAATCTTGCTTGGGTGTCACTTGCGCCGACGAGAGACCGTGCTGCGATTGGTTCATAGAGGCCGCAGCATTCGCTTGCACATTGGCAATCTGCTTTCTGAGTTCAATGATCTCCCGTTCCATCTCAGCATTGCGACTGCGTTTTCCGACTCGCTTGAAATTGGACTCGATTTTACACTCGAGTTTCAGACGGCGGCAGCGCGAACAATCCGTGTAAGGGTCCTGGATGACATCGCATCGAAGCTGCAACAACCCTGCGTCAGCTACCAATTCAAACTAACAACGAACTTATTTTTTTTCGCAAAGACCGATCTGTGACGCCGACCCATATATGACACGGGGAGGTGTGTTACCTTCTGTTGCCGACATTCATTGCAGGCCCGCTTCACCGGCTGTCTCTTCTTCTCTTCGCGACCCTCATTCTCTTCCACGTCGTCAATGCTACCGGGAGAGCTGTCGAGCCCCGCCACCATGACATTGCGCTTTCTGGCCGGTGCCAGGCTGTCGGGTCCGGCAGCTGCTGCGACAGATGGATGGGTGACACCTCCCATTACGGGGCTGGTCGCAGCAGAAACATTATTATTATTAGATGCGTTCGGCCCCAGAGCTTCCCCCTTTCCTCCCCCGCCTCCGATTCCGCTCGACGATCCTTCGAGCGAAGCCAGACTGGGTGCGTGTGCGATAAAACCGATCGATGGACCTCCGATGGGGGAGAAAACGACGGGCCGATGGACTAGCGAATTGATAAAGAGCTCAAAGCCAAGGAAAGATGGTCCGAATGGCGTGGCAGTAGGCCGCGAGTGTCTTCTACTGCTGTTGGATGCAAGAATTTGCTGCACTGAGCAGGCTCAGTCCACTGTGACACAGTCTCAGACCCCTCGCTGACAGGACGAGTGGCAGCGCGGGGGCTTTGCCGATCTCGCTCCCTGAGCACGTGGCTCGTTCGTCCCAAACGGGGCACTATCATGTGATTTGAATGTGTTGCCTGAGGCATCGAGGCAGTGTAGCCACTTCGACAGTGAAACACCAGCATCGGGCCAGACTGCCATTCCTTGAGAAGTGGGCTTCTTCTACAATCCTGAGTCCCGAGTACTACCACGTACAGTATTTCGTATGTTTACTCGCAAGGCGTACTGTGTACCATCACGTTTCTCCAGTTAGCAGTGGGGGCGGCCCTCCAGGTTCTCCACAATGTTATCAGACAGATGCAGATTACGATCCACTGCCAGAAGTGCAACAGAATGTGAACCAGCAATATGAATTAATCACGCTTCGTCTCAATGATATGCAGTCAACCATGGCACCTGATGCACTCATGGCCAGGGCAACAGCATCCTACTCTGTACTACCACCCATGCTCTCGGGGGCTGTGTCTGGTTGCCCGGCTGAGCCTTAGAGGCGGGGAACTCACGTACGTTCAGTGATTGTCCAACCATCAGGGTTACTGCTTAGCATGAGATTGCTTTCACTGAATGAATTGGTCCCGAGGACAGTCCGGCAACTCTTCCCGCCCATTGGCTCAATCATATCCGCCATGTCTGTTCTTCAGACTCCTAGTTCCCGCTATCATAAACCCTGAGTTGACATCGTCTCTGGGCGTTGGTTGGATCAGTAGCAGGATTGCAGCTACAACAATATAAAAGGGTGCTCCCTTATCATCTGAATGGACCGGTATCTTCGCCCATCAAATCCTCAGTTAATCATCGAGGAGTACATAGCTCATACCGACTCAGACGGTTCTCCTCAACAAAGATACACTTGGCGCTCTAGATTCGAAGATTCCAAGTGACGACACAACCGAGACATCCAGTGGCGTCCCAACAACATAAATTCAGAATGGACGTCTCGGAGAAAGAAAGGGAGGTCAAGGGCGCTGATGGCGACTCCACGACCGTCGACACCGGCCCTCCTCCAGCATACGATCAAATCGACGCACCACCAGCATTGGAACTGCCATCGCTAGACCTGCGCAAAGAAGCTGGGTCCCCCCTGAATACCTCTGTCACTTCAGATCAATGCATCGCCCATCTCAAATTCCTAGCTGCCCTTGCCGATCTCCGTGACAGCATAGGGACCGACGACGGTCTCTTCGGCCTTTATGACTCTCAAGCCGAGAAGTTTCCCTCCGAAATCAATGAAGCGTGCTCGCATTCGAGAGAAACGCTGGGCTGTGTATACCGCCAGGGCTGTTGATCGGTTCTACATTTGGTGGAAGTTCTGTGTCCGAAGCACGGGTCCGCTTCCAACCATTCAAACCCTTCAAGATCAGAGTTATAACCGCGTCACTGTTCCTACGGCTCGAATTCTTTGGTCTCAGGATACGTTGCCACCACTAGGTGAGTGAAAGTTTCCTCAAATCTGTTTCCCTACCTGTCTTATTCCATAGCCAAAGTCATCATCGCTTTTTCATTTATGGTAGGAGCTCGGCAAGGTGCTGATATGCTTTTAGATATCATGATGGTCTGGCATGCTTACATGCTGAACCCGAGAGCCTTTCTGGAGGACTGCATTCGACATGCAAAGATGGGTTTCTGGGCTGCAGGCTTTCCCTGGGAGGCTATCAACGCTTGCATTGACAATAAACCGCTCGATTACGTGCCAGGAAATGTGGCGAAGGAGTACTTCGAGCGGATGACGGGCCTTCAATGGGACAATCTCCAGGACTCGCCGAACAAACTCGTCGTCTGCCCGAGCTGCGGAGAATCTATATCTGTGCCCCGGACAGCCGGAGAAATACAACCTCCTCTGGAGACGGCCTTTAAAGACTCCTACGGCTATGCAGACAAAAGCTTCAACGCCACATGTACATCCATGAACGACTGAAAATCGCCAAATTCCGCAAGGACGTGGAGGCACTACTGCAGCAGGACCGTCCGATGCCAGGTACCTTTTACAGCTTGAAGGGTATTCCAGAGGCACCTGTAAAACTTAACGATCATTATTCCATGTTTCCGAACCGACTTATGGGGGTCATTGGCCGCGAACTCCTCGGCTTCACTGACGCGCGATTGAACCGATGCAGCAGCATAAGCGATCTTCGCGATGAACTGGAAAAGAAAATTAGCGATCGAAGCATCCTCCGGCAGGCGAAGAAGGGTAGCATCCTGGTTAGTCTTCTGCCAGATGAGAAGGTGAGCTTCCGCAGGATGATGTCCCGCTACTGGGATAACATCACCCCATTCGCGCTTGATCTGGCCGGTGCTGTTATCCGCCAGGGGACATTTGTCCAGAAGATGGACAACATCGACTGGCTGCATTCGCCAGCGCTGGTGGCGACGATGGACCGGCTCATCAAGAAATACCACATCTTCTTCGAGATAATGGTGACGAATTTACGTCACATGGCTGTGCCAACCTTGGACGTGGACCTCGCATGGCACACACACCAGCTCTCCCCATCTCGGTATTACGAGTACTTCACTGACCCGAAGAAATACCTCAACGCCTCCGTGAGCTTGACAACCTTCATCGACCACGACGACAAAGTGGATGAGAACAAGCTCTCAGACGGCTTCGAGTGGACAAGCAAGATGTACAGGAGAGCCACGAACGGCGAGATCTACAGCGAATGTACGTGCTGGTACTGCGAGGCCATCCGCGCCCCGGACCTCCACGGCGGCATTTTCTCCTCCTCCGCGACTTCGCGAGCACGTTCCGCGGCCGCGAACCTCCACAATCGGCCGGACGTGTCTTCTGACCCGGATAAGAACCCGCATATCTCGGCACATAACGCCGTCCGCCCACAGATAGTGGCCAAAGGCCCTCATGATCCGCGAAGCTTGAAAATGTTGCAGCTTCGGAGCAATTACGAGAAGGCACGGAGGCGTGCCGAGAAGCGGAATCGCGGGAAGGACCAGAAGGAGAAAGGCACGGCCGCAGATTACGCCTACCCTTATCCTATGGTATGGGGTTACCCGTACTTCATCCCGATGTATGGCCCGTACATGTGCGACCCGGGAGTAAACTCCGCTGCATATCCCTGTAACCCCAGCTGCATGAGTCTTGTTCCCGGAACCGCTGGCAATTGCGCCGCGGGGACTTGCGGAGGCGGTGTAGCTGCTGGTAATTGCGGTGGAATGGCTGGGGAGCATGTGCTGGCGGATGTGCTGGCGGAGGAGGAGGAGCTGCCTGCGGCGGCGGTGGATGTGGAGGAGGATGCGGCGGAGGTTGTGGTAAGTTTCCCTCGAGAACGAGTCTTCAGTCAAGCATTCGACATTCGAATCTAACAATTGCAAACAGGCAGTGGCTGAGACGCCTCAAGTTACGATTGTCCGTATTTCGTTGAGTCCTGTTGCTGATTTCTCTCACATGCCGTTCATTACGATACCATTTGCTTTTCTTTTGTTTCTATATATTAGCTATATAACATACCTTCACTGCTTGCACAGTTGCAAAGTACAACGTCTACTCGGCACTGTGCCTGTTTATGATCCTCCGGCGCAGTAGTTTATATGCGCCTTGTCGCGTGCAAGCAGAAGAATTGTAGACATGCATTGCTATAGAACTCCAAATCTGTTCTAGGGTATATAATGACAGATGAAGCTATGCGTCAAGAGCGCCAGTAGTCTGATGATGTATGAGGTTCGCACTGTCCATTGCGAACGGCAGCTTGTCTCCATATAAGTCATGTCGCAATCACATTACAGCACACTTCGCCCGGCCGCGTCGACTCCTCTCATAAATCGTCCGCTCATTCCATTCCTCAATGCGACGCCGCCAGTCCTCATTGAATCCACTCTGCGGAAGTACAGTACTTGTTGGGTCCGTGGACACTCGCCGGTCTAGAGGCGAGACCGCCAGTGAAGCGTCAAACCGGCGACTTGTCGGTGACAGAATATCTTGAGACAGGGAGCGTCGCTCGACAGGTCCCAGAAATTGCGCATTCGCGGCCGCGTTATGCACAAGATGTGTCGGCACCTGGACGAGGAGATCGGGCGAAGAAACGGAAAACGGGTGGTAATTCCTTGCCGACAATTGGGGGCCAGCGTAGGGGACAGAAAGATCACCTTCTATGCGATCATGTTCTGTGAGCTCGTCATCAAAGTGCTCGGGATTAAGCGTTGTGGGACCGGGACCCCGTGGCTGGAATGTAGCCGTGTGTATTGGGGAGACGGGCCGTATGTCTGGGTCTAATTGTTCCCCAGGCGTACCAGAATGTTGATGCTCTAATTGTGGCCCTGTCGCACCCAAAGCTTGAACATTTTGCGGTTGCGAGAGCCCAATTGTTGGTATTTGCCTCGGATCAAGGCCGCGATCCCCAAGATTCTGACTGTGAATTTCCGGACCATTAGCAGTTCTTGAATCCCCTCGGGATCTTAGGCCCAGCCTGGAACTGGTGATAGTGTTCAGCCTCTGGATAGCGGACTGGGATCGAGAAACGGCATCTTGTGTCATGCTCTCCAATCGGCTAGTGTACGATCTCCTGACCTGCGTGGGTACATCGCCAACTCTCTGCACGGGTTCCGTCATGGTTGGGAGTAAGGTCCTCCTCAAGTTCTCCGGGAGTGGTGCGTCGGGTTCGCGGCTGTACGGCGGTGGAGGAGGAACCCAGTTGTCGGCGTCGCTTTCGTGCGGCATTTGCTGTTCAAATTGAGATGGGTTTCGATATCGTGGGTTGTATCTTTCACGCGTAGCTGCTGCGGCTGTAGCAGCACGATGAAGCGTATCCCGCGATCGAGGTTGCGTATTATCGTATGGCGAGTCTGGAAACTGAGAACCATTCCAGATGTCCACGTCATTGGAGGAGTTGGACCGATAAGAGCTATTCCTGCGGACAGTGAATAAATGTTTGCGAGTCTCGGTGCTCGCACTGGGGTAGGAATCCCGTAAAGCAGTTCTTGCTGGTCTTTGAGGACGATTGAGTCGTTGAGAGGCAGCGCCGCCACGGTTCAACCGAGTTCGCCTTCTTTCCAGTTCAACCTCGGTGTCCATGCTGGGGTTCTGCTCGCTCAGCATCTTTGGCTCAGCGTCTCCCACCTCGATAACAATCTCCGACACTTGTCCATCTTTCGTCGATCGTTCGAAATCCAATAAAAGAACTCTTCCTCCGTCAATTGGCACATCTTCATCACCGAAAGTCGGAGGGCTAACGCCGCCAGGAGCCACGACGACCAATCTATGATGTCCCGGTCCTTGTGGTGATACTGAGTGAGTCGGTCGAATCCATCGGGCTGCGGTAATTCCTTGCATGTCAGTTATTTGGTGACCGCTCAGGATAATACTTGGTTCGTTGAATGTTCGCTGTAACCGAGTAGCGTTATCATGAGTAGACCCATTCGATAGAGTCACAGAGCGAACGCGATCCTCGATTGGGCCAGCATCCGATATATCAAGCGCGCCAAGTGCCGGACCTGCCATGGGTGCAACATCAAGCCTGTCTGGTACGCCATATAACCAAAGGCCACAGTCCTGAAACCCCAGTGCAAAAAGTTCACCTCTGGAGTCTACTGTGGGCATCGTACTAGGCGAAGCTTCTTCAGAGCCGTCGCTAAGGAACGGGCTCGCAAAGTACGTCACCCCAGTCTTCCCATTACTGACGTTCACTGCTTTGAATGCCGCGATCTCATTGTCATAGCCTAAAACCCAATTATCATCGCATCCTGCACGTGTTGGCACCAAACAGGCATGACTATAGCCGGCAATAACGTCGGGAAACAAAATCTGCGTCGTCCACATGCGAACCTGAACATCTTGTGGAGAAGATTCTGTTCCAGATTCGGTATAGAAAGGGGCCGTGATGGTGACGATGTTGTTATGTTGATTGTCGATGGATGAACCCAGCAGCATGACCCCGTCAGACGAAAAGGAAATGGAGTCCACGCCGACACATCGCACAGCTCTCCTCTCAGTTGAAAGAGCCCTTTCTCCCAAAGCGTACACTTCAATGTTATCGTTGTAGGCTAGTGCAAGGACACTGCCTGTCGGAGAGAGCGTTAGGCTTCGCGGGACATCGTCCAGCGTGATTACTTGCGTATGTTTTGCTTCGTCCTCTGAAAGGCTGTAGACATTGACCTGATGTTTGGAGGATACAACTGCAAGAACCGACCCATCATCTAGAATGGTCGCGCCCAGTGGCCGTCTCAAAGTCTTCAGCTCATGCTTTACCATCGCGGGATCCGAGGCGACATCGAGCACAACGATTCTGGAAGAACTTAGACAGAGGAGCATTTGCCCGTTGGCCGAGAAAGAGAAACGAAAGGCTTCTCCTTGCGGGAATGCCGTAGAGGAGCTCATCGAAGTCGATATCACTTTGATGAGAGTTCGACGGGGCCTAAGGAACACTTCGAATGCATTCCGTCTGATCTCGCAGAGGAACTTGCGCTTGAGAGATGAGAGGTCCTCGAACCCCACGGGGTCTGAGATCATGTCCCTGGTCAAGGAGAACGATGGACAGCGCGACAAGTGGTATGCATAGAGCAACGGCGATTCGGATACACTCTTCCACTTTCGGTTGAGAACTGCCAAAGAGGCGAATGAATTCGCATCAACGATATAGAGGATGCTGCATTGCTATGTTAAACGAACTTGAATCGCCATTCCGAATAGCAACTGTATACGTGCAACCATGCAAGTTTGATTATGACGTACGTCGGAGAGCAGAAGAAATTGAATACTCACTGTTCGATTATTTTGGTTGGCAAACGTTCAAAGGACGTCAAACATTGATCCAACTCCTCCTGCCCCGGACCTCGCTTGAGACTCTCCAGCTCTTGCACCGAGCTTGTATCGACTGATCGCTCTTGACAGTTTGGTCCATCATCAGGTTGTTGAGAGACAGGCGCCAAGCCTCCATCGCGAACAGGCGACGACTGGCCATCTTTCTCCATGATCACCTTCTACATGTGCCAAGTGAGACGCATCTCTATATTCAGCGAAGCCCGAACGGCATCTTTGCAACAGTTAGGACAAGCAGCTGGTTGGATATCCTCTAACTCAATGCCTGGAATAAGAAGTGAAATTGAAAAGCTGCCAGCCAGCACTGCAGAACTGTGTACGTACTTGTAGCACAGGCTTGTGGCTGTGTTTCCCCCAAGAATACAACTCCTTTTGCTCCTGAGCAGGCATGAAACGGATTCTTGTTTCAACTAATAAGAACTGGCAAGCGGAGGAATCAGTTTCTGCATGATAAAAAAGAGCTTTCCTACATGCAGAAAAGGAGTGTCAACAGCACTGCAGATGATCTTCAAACAATTATCCTCCTCATCAGTATTACTGTTGTTGTTGTTGTGTTGTATTGCTCTGGATTATGATGCGGAACCTATAAATAGTAAGGCACAACAATCATCCATGGATGGCAGGCGGTGTAGGATCTGTAGCACGTGGTTGGTTTTTCTCGAGATGACTAAGCTCTCACCAGCGTCTCCGCCTTTGATAACGAGAAACCCGTCAGCAATTCCAGAAGGTTGTGACTCGTGAGATGCTACTGTAAACCCCCTTTTTCTATACATTATATCGAGAGCTATGAAGAGCTATATCCTGTCTTGGCGAAGTTTAAGAGCCTCCTAACCGCCAATGCCTTGCTAGGCCTTTTGCCCCATGTTGATTGTTATCATATGGTCGTGCGAATTATTCCCGCTCGGGTTTTCTGCAGCCACTGATCCGAGAACCGACCCCGTAAGAGCTGTCAATTGGAACAAGCTTGGTGCATATTTGAGCGCTTGAAGCTACCGCGAGATTGTGGGAGAGATCTGGCAATGGCGCCACCGGCGACACTTAAGAGCAATCCTACCGCAAAGCTTTCGTCTCCTGGTTTCAGTGCTGGGGCACGACCATATCGCTCACACAAGGTTAGAGCGTGCGATCTCTGCAGGAAACGCAAATCTCGATGTACCGTGGATATTCCGGGTCGCTCGTGCCTCCTATGTCGAGTCCAGGGAGCCGACTGTCACTATCAGGATGAAAACAGCTTGGAGGTACCTGCTCCTTCCGACGCTGAACTGAAAGGATGGCCTGTGGGACAGGTAATGGAACCCCCAATCTCAGGCCAGAAACGCAAGCGTACGCCAGACGCGACCTCCGATCCCAGTCAAGCCGCAGCAGATTGTCGACCGCAAGACGCTCCCGGCTATCGCCGATCGAACTCTACTGGTGATATTCGAGAAGGCAACTCCCGGCGTCAAAAATTCGATGATGATCCTCAGAATGAATCAGTTCTCATTGTTGGACCAGTTGTTGCGGAGGATGCTCAGGTCATCGAGAAATTCATGCCCCCAGAACCGTCGAGCCAATCTAAGGAACCGAACAAACACCCATACAACGTTTATTCCAGCGATCCTCGAAAGCCCATCCTCTACACCACGGTGTCAAGGCGGAGGCAGGGTATGCGACGGGGCATACCCCCGGGAGAAAACCAGAAGGAGATTCTTGAACAGATTCTAGGACCTTTCAAGCATGACCTTGTGAGACTGTACGTTAACATCGTTTCGAGTAACGGTTATGCGACACCTAACTCACTGGTCTTCAGATTTATAAATAGATTCAATACCGCGTTCCCAATCTTCGACGGCGAAGCATTTTGGGAGTCCTTTATCTCGGAGACGCCAAATGACCCTCCAGCATCGCTTCTATGTCAAGTCTATTCGATGTCACTTGTCTACTGGAAACACACTCCCAAACTGGCTTGCCATCCTAAGCCTGACGTGCGATATGCTGTGAACCTAACTGTTGCGGCTCTACACGAAGAATTTTCCGCGCCAGGTTTATCGACAATAAGTTGCGCATTAATTGACCTTACAGGACGGCCAATTTTCTCCATGACTGGCAATGCGATCAGCTGCGGCCGCCTTGTTTCTCTCGCCCACTGCCTTGGCTTGAACCGTGATCCGAGCAATTGGAAACTGTCCCAGCAAGAGAAGAATCACCGTGTCCGTTTGTGGTGGGGAGTTGTTATCCATGATCGCTGGTAATGCGCATAACAACCTCGACTTTACAATCCGGCCACTAACGCCATTAATAGGGGAAGTTTTGGGCATGGCGTCCCGCCTCAAATTTCCAAGAATCAATATGATGTCCCACTTCCGACTATTGATGTGCTCGTACCCCAAACGCTGCGCACAACGGAGCGCGTGAGAGCTGCGCATTGCCATATCGCCCTTTGTCGATTAACGGAGATTCTGGGCGAATTGTTACCCCTCGTCTATGGTCTACAACACAAATCTGCGCGGGAGACCTCGAAAAAGCTCAGACAAATAAGGACAGACCTGGATATGTGGGAAGACTCCTTGCCTGATTGGTTGAGAACACCAGCGGCCAGCTCCGAGACACGGATCTCGGGTATAAGCAGCTTACAGCTAGCATTTCTTGCTGTGAAGATGCTTGTCAGTAGAGTGGAACTTAATGTAAGATCCTACCGTTTGCGGCACAATTCGAAGGCACTCTGCTTACAGTTGAATTGAAGGAGGTCAATAACGCCGATACCGATAACCCTGAGGCCCGTCGCTACTTCCAAACCGAGTGCCGAAGATCAGCCGAGGAAATAGTCCAGTTTATATCGTCTTTGCGCAAAGAGAATTATACAGAGTTCTGGTTACCCTGTGCGTTCAGTCACCGCAAAACTCTCTTTATATTTCGTTCGACTTGAAAAGTTCTCTAACTATATCCTTAGATAGCGCTTTCCATCTCACATCGACAGCCACTTTGCTTGTCCGTTGCGCGCTAGAGACGAACGACCCCGAGGTGGCTCAGTCATGTTTGGCTCATGTAGAGACTCTTCGTTCTGTTCTCAGTAGGGTTAGAGAAGAGGAGGACTGGGATGTGGCCGATATGTGCTTAGATCACTGCGAACGCATCCTGACCAGACTTCCCAGAAGCAATAGCGCTGCAGGCGAGAACCTAGGGGGAGGCGTCATGAACGATTCGCGGTTGGTGAATCCTGCCGCGATATCCCTCCCAGAGACGCAAACGAACAATGATATTGTTGACGACATGATGTCCATCTCCGGAACTTTTGGAACCATGGACGGCTTTCCCTTCGATATGACAGGAATATGGGATGTTTCTGTCTTTCAGGATGTCAACATAACGTGAGACACTGCATACGACCTTGGTGAAAGGGCAGCTGTTGCCTCAATCAGCAATCATATTCCTGATACCGCTCTATCCGCATTATGAGACTTCTTCGTGGTCTTCGCCAATGCAACGGCAACCGCAACTTCTCGGAAACCTGCATCGCATCCTCTTCTGCACAGTCAGCCCGTATCGGCGACTTCTATCTACATCACTGGATTGCAAGATGATCGATGACTTTCAAGCGCGGAAGCTGGCTAAATAAAGTAACGAAGGGTCGAAACATCAAGTTCCATATGTTGTTCATTACGAGCATCCTCCACTAACTCCATGATTACAACCCTTTCCTCTTTGGCATCAGCTTTCCGAGAGCGCTGATAAGTCGCGAGATGGCTGTTCAGGTAGCGAAATGTGAACACAAGCCTGCCGCTAGGGAAGAGAGCCAACCCATTTTCCTTCTGAACACCCTCCAGAAATCTTCAGCACGCTCAATCAGACTTCTCGAAACCTGGATGATGCTTACCTTAGGGGCTTTCAGACCCTTCAATAAGCAGAGGCTGACACTATCAATATCCGAGCAGTACTCAGGAGCCGCGGCATCGGAAAGCCTTCGCCCGTCTACATGCATTGATGGCTATGGGTTTCACAACCGCGGACACAGAGATTTGTGCACAGATTGCGAAATTCACTTTGCGTGTTTCAGCGGAAGAATGGTCCCGCTGAGCATTGTACATGGACCCCTACACGTAAACTCGCACACATTCGGAGTTGGCAGTTGGTATTGGTCAACTTGGCGAGGCATAACTCAATCTAGAGCAACTTAGTTCAAGAAAGTCCGCGTTCCAAGGAGACTCTGGTAAATTTCATGAATTGAGTCCATCATCCAAAAGGACAATAACATTCTTATGATTTTTGTACACACACAAGGCAAGAAATACACCAGAGCGCTATTATACAACCCGACCCTCCCGGAATGCTCAGAACCAAATGAAAAAAAAAATCTAGTAATCGCCTCCATGAAACAGACGGGGAAAACGTGAACTTTGCGAGCCCTTAGAACCGTGCGATTCAATCATTCCTTACCACCAGCTCCAAAGAGACTTGTAAAGGTACCCTTCATGCTCTTCATCTGTTCCTGTCTAGCCTTCTCCTCTTCAGCCGCCATCTCGGCCAGCCATTTCTCTCCGTTCTCACGGATTTCTTTCTCCATCAACTCGTAGTTCTTTTGTCCGCGTTCGCGAATCTGGTCCCAGACCATCTTACCCTGAGCGAGGCCCTCAGAGGGAGATATCTCACCATTGAGGGGCTTGGGTTTCAATCCAAGGGCAGCGGCAAAACTGCCCAATCCACGACGGGGTCGCTTCTTCTGTTCCTCGGCGAGCTCCTTCTCGAAACGCTCACGCATGGCCTTCTCGCGCTTGGCGAACTCGACAGGTATGAAGGTTCCTTCGAACGACTTGAGAACTGGACGGACATCCTCGATACCCATACCGGCGATGTACTCAAGGAAGGGGATCAAGGCGACCAAGGTCTTATCTTTAGGGTCACCGTTCCATTTGTCGAGGATGATGGCGTTCTCGGGCTGCAGGCGGGCGTGCTCTTCCTTGGTATCGATAAGGATGACCTTTGACAGGTCGCGGTTCAGGTAGGACAGATCCTGGCGTGGGAAGCGAATTAGAACAATTGTCCACTTTGTTACAACCCGAGTCATACAGAGAGACTTACCTTGATGTATTCTCCATCCTTATACCGGGTTGCTTCTCGGAACAGAGGCCAGCGGATAATGCGGTAGGGGTCGAGTTTCCGGAGTACTTGATCTGCCATCATGCTTGGAACACTGGTGAAGAGGACAAGCTCGTAATACTGATTGAGGTAGCGCAGGAAGTAGTCGACACCAGGCCGCTTTGCAACACGCCAACCATGTTCACGGCTCCATTCGCTGTGTACCAAGAGATCCTCCAAACTCAGCACCAAGGTGTAAGGCTGGCGGAGATTGGGGTCCTCATCGGGAAGCAGCTTGGGGAAAGCAGGATCTTTATAGTAGCTGGTGATGTCGTTCAGGCGGGCCTTGATGCGGTTGTAAAAGAGACCTATACCCCAGCCGGACGGGGCATCTGGATGAGCATTCTCTTCCTCTGCGGTTTCCCAATTCCTGCCCAGGTATACAGTGGCTCCAACACCACCAAGCAACATCACGCCGTACGCGATCTTGGCCATGCGGGCTCTCCGGCGGTCGGTGGAGGAGATGTAGCCATCCTTGGGGATGTTGCCGCCACCATCTCCTTCTTCGAAATCCTCGGCACGGCTTGGATCCTCTGTCAGGTTCAAGGGGGTCGTTCCGCGCTTCTTTGCACGGCCCTCCAGTTCTGCAGCGAGCGTTGACGGAATACCTTGTGTGAGATCGGGGAGTGGTTGTTGCGGGGCGCTCTTATCAGTTACTGTAGGATCGGTTTCGGGCTGCAGAAGTTTGAATTAAATCAGAGTCATCACAATATTGATAAGGGCCGCTTGACATACAGCTTCCGGCGCAGTGTTTCTCTGTGGTTCGGCATTGGTTTCGAACTCGGCTTGCTCTGCCGAGTAATCCTGCTGCTGCGAGGTCTGCTTCGGCTTGCCGGGCTGTTCGGCGGCTTTGGACGCCTTGACAGAATCAGGTAGTTTGTAGGGAATCTTGGGCTTGTTGTTCTTCGCATACCAACAGCGCTGCTGAGCAGAGACAGCCGATAAACGGACAGTTGAGGTGAGGACTCTGGGCCTCGCAAGAGGCAGCACAGCACGGCTAAGCATGTTGAGACAGTCGCACCTACAAATGAATAAGTAACAAATGTGCACTCATGCTCTGCACAAAATGCACATGAAAAGGATGATAAGAACAAAGCGTAGCAGACAAGAGAATAGTGCCAAACCAATGTGTCTCAGTCGAATGCTTGGAATGGACCGTCACGAGTAAAAGTTTGGATGCTGCATCATCGTTTCTCCGGCAGGCGGTAGAGACTCAGCACGCAGCCCGTGGGCTTAAGAACTGCCTCGACTTCTTTTTTGTCTTCTTCTCTTCTTTTCTTTTCTTCCTCCAGTTTTGAAAGTTGATTCCACCCAGACGTTAATTTGACCCAACAGGCCTTCTTCTCCATGCATGCCGGGTTGTATTAGCTGGGGAGACCAATGAAGGATCTCATTCTTCGATCCCACTCCCAAGAGCCGCAGCGAGGTCACCTTTGAAGCTGCAGCCCCGTTCGTGGGAAACAGATTTTTTTGGCCTCTTCTATATGATTTACCTGGTCTTCGCTCAAGCAGGAGTGTCATTAATCATCTACTGATCTCAGCAACAATGGAATGAAAGTCACTTTACACCTCTATATCCTGGAGTTCTCCGCAAGGTTTCCGTATTTATAAACAATTCCATGTCTCTTTTAGATACACAACATATTCGCCATGACATCTGCCCTCGCTGAGGCCCTGGAAAGGGTAGATCTCCAGGACTCTCCTGCTGCCGATGCTGCCGAAAGCCAGCGTCCAGAAGAACCGCACGAGGATACTACAAGACAAGAAGAGACGATAACCCCATTTCGTTTCTTCGATCTGCCTTCCGAGATACGCCTACGGATCTACTCGCTTGTCCTGTTCGCCCCGCGGCGCAAGACAGTTGGTCTTAGGATCACAACAAAGGCTCCGAGCGCATTGCGTACTAACGGCAGCGTGGGAGCCTCTGCGAAGAACAAGCCTCTCGCCCCCGTATCGCACCGAATCTCCCTCTTCCTCGTGTCACGACGAATCCATGACGAGGCCAGCTATCTCCTCTACTCCACGCAGACGTTCCGTCTTTTTCCGATTCAGGACTACTCGCGGTTACCTACCGTAAGGGCTCTGTCTCCGCGCTACCGGACATGCATCACTACCATAGAGTTGATCCTGGGGTCGAGCTGGACAGCCCCTCCGCGGTCGTGGGCGGTGAATAAGAGCCTGGGTCTACAGGATATGACGCATGTGCGGACATTGAAGGTGTTTATTCAGTGTGATCCGTCGCATCCGGTGTTTGAAGGTTTCCGCATCTCCAAGGGATTTTACACGGAGTTTGCGGGTGATTTACTGCATCAGATATTGGCGAAGCTGCCCAGTTTGGTGCAGGTGGAGTTTGACGGATATCCGTCCGTCCAGAAGAACGGAGCCTTAATGAGCCGCTTGTTGGCGGAGGCGAGAGCAGCAGGCAAGAAGATCCGTTGGGGTCCTGAGAGGGGATGGACGGATCATGATGAAGAAGATGACGATCATAAACGCATTGATGAAACTGTAATACAACAGGGCGACTCACAGCAGGGTGCAGGCTTAACACCAGGTTGGGAGGCTTCAAGAACTGATGGGATGATCTCTGCATGACTCGGATTTCAGACTTATAATGACGACTTGTACATGACATTGGACGGCGCCACTCTGTTGAACTGCATTAAAACTGTACAATTTACTGTTATTATATGCGACTCGGTTTTGCGCTTTTTCCTTCAGATTTAGAGGATCGGTGCTCAATAGAGGAGTGCTATGAATGATTGTGTTTTGAACTCGACTTATCTTGCATCGTATACACTAATTGCATCAATCATCTATTGAATCATTGGCTGCGATATAATCACCGACGATTGTCTTCATACATCAGGTCCCTAGAAATACAGGACTTTGTGACCCCTGGTAATTTATGGGGTAGATAGGGATTCAGAAAAGTTAGCATGGCTGGACTTCCATTTGCTGCCGATCCATCTATAGCTCCTCATCAACCTCCATCGCGGCTCCGTTCTCAGCACCCTTTGCGCCTGATAAGCGCGCAACCGAAGCCTCCTTGTCAATCATCTGCCGTGACACCGCCACAATGTTGTCTTCAATCAGTCGCTGGCTCAAGTCTTCAATGTCTATGTTCATTCAAATTAGCACTTCAGCGGAATCCCACAGTAATGAACCGTGCAAAAGAGGGACGAGTAAGTAACTTACGCTTCTTGGGATCGACCTTGCCGACATATCTTGTCTTCAGCTGCTCCTTGGTCAATTCAGTCTCCTCCTTGACCCGCTTCTCATAACCCTCAGCAAGGCTAACGAGCCGCTTCATCCGCTCGACATTACGCGAACCTTCCTCTCGGAAATCGTTCATCTGCAGTGCCTCAGTCCACACGTGCTTGTGCAGATTCATCAACATGTTCTCCTCGAGACCAGTCTTGCGGTAGTTGATGGCGATGCTGTAGTAGTGGCGGTTGAGGCCGTGAATAAGTGCCTGGATCGAGGGCTTGTTCAAATGGCCCAGGTTGGACGTCGTCTGTCGGGGCTCCTGGCCCATCACTACCGTCTGCGGTTGAATGAGTCGGAAGGCGTCAATGACAACCTTGCCCTTTACGGACTGGATCGGATCGACGACAACAGCTACCGCGCGAGGTGTAAGCTGCTCGAAGGACTGTTGGGTATTGATATCGACGGAGGAGAGCCAGCATCCGAAACCGGGGTGGGAGTGGTACCAGCCGACAACAGTTTCAGGTCTGTCAGGGATACTTATATTTAGCACGCTATGGTGATGCCGCCCTAGAATTCTCCAGCACTCACCGGCCCGTTTGACGGAGCATCTCCATCATCTTGGTCTGGAAGACAGGGTCGACAGCCTCGACACTAACACCTGTACCGCTCTGAGGCATGGCAAAGACATCCACCACGCGCACTGTATACTCGTCCACGAATTCACCCAGCATGAGTCCCATGACTTCCATAGGTACACCTGCGCGGCCGTGCCTTAACATCTTCAATAAAGCGAGCGACGAGATATGGACGGTTTCGGAGTTATCGATCAAATTCGGAGTATCCTGAAAGGGCATCATGTCAGCTTGAGAAATCTTAGCGAAACAAAGCCCCCATCCGCCGTAAACTTTTCAAGACGGAAAACAGCATTGAAGCTCTCCAAATTATCACACAGACGGATCGCTCCAATTGATGATATAGCTAGCACGCCTTGGATTTGAAAGCAATGCAGAAGACAGACTTACACCAGTCGGAGCAGCGCCTCCCATACCCATGCTTTGGGCAGCCTGTAGCATCCGATTTAGACGGTCCATGACTGCGTAAAGATCTAATGAAGAAATGAATCAAATGGAAGTAAATTGGAGGGATAGCTTCCTGAATGGAAGCTCTAGATGGAGGAGTTGTTGTTTCTCTCCAACAGGAGAGCTCCAGTGGCAATGTTCAGAGAATGAAGGAAACTTCCTTTTATGGTATTGAAACCAGCGAATGAGTCAAGAAGGTTCGGCGATTGTTTGTTCTAGGAGAAGATGAGCAAAGTAGAGTGGATGATGCTGGAGTCCTGTGTACAGCTTCTAGGCTCCGCACCCGATTACGAAGGCGGTGAAGAGTGGCCAAGGGACGGGCAGCTCTTTCGCCTGCTCTCTCCGTCTTCCCTCTATGCGCCCCGGCCTTTTCTCGGCCTTCCCTTCCTCTTCCTGTTCTTAATTGCATGGAGTTCCTAAAACTGAGAAGGTTCTCATATAATCGATTCAAGAGATATTGAGCGCAAGAATTGACTCCTCAAGTTTGTGAACGGTTTCCAGTCCTTGAATTACCTGTCCGCTCTCGCATCGGCTTGCGAATCTCTTCCGCAACCCCAAGGTCAATCAATCCAGCTACCACCAGCTCCATATATTCTGCGATAATCCAGTTTATTGAGCTCTTTCGTGCGATTTTGCACGCTCCTTTGTCAGGATGGCTTCGGGGCCTCCCATTGACGCAATTAACCTGAATGGCACGGCGGATCGCAACAAGAAGGTCGCCTATTTCTACGACTCCGATGTGGGAAATTATGCCTACGTCTCGGGTCATCCCATGAAGCCCCATCGCATAAGGATGACACACAGCTTGGTCATGAATTATGGTCTATATAAGAAGATGGAAATCTACGTAAGTATACACTGAGGACTTCTGATTTCCTGCTGTTAGACGTCACTCACACGCGCAACCCCCCAGCGTGCGAAGCCCGCCTCCAAGTACGAAATGACCCAGTTTCACACAGACGAATACATCGATTTCCTTTCCAAGGTTACACCGGATAATATGGACCAGTTCTCCAAGGAGCAAAGCAAGTACAACGTCGGTGATGACTGTCCTGTGTTCGATGGCCTATTTGAGTTTTGCGGTATAAGCGCTGGTGGTAGCATGGAAGGTGCCGCGCGTCTGAATCGTAACAAATGCGATATCGCGATCAACTGGGCCGGTGGTCTCCATCACGCGAAGAAAAGCGAAGCAAGTGGATTTTGTTACGTGAACGGTTAGATTTGGTCCCGTGCATGGCTTGAAAGGCAAATCCACTGACAATTTTTCAGATATCGTTCTGGGTATTCTGGAGCTCTTGCGATTCAAGCAACGAGTGCTCTATGTCGATATCGATGTTCACCACGGCGATGGCGTTGAAGAAGCCTTCTACACTACCGATCGTGTCATGACCGTCTCGTTCCATAAATACGGAGAATACTTCCCTGGAACCGGCGAACTTCGCGACATCGGAGTGGGCCAGGGCAAGTATTACGCCGTCAATTTTCCGCTCCGCGATGGTATCGATGATATTTCGTACAAGAGTATTTTTGAGCCTGTTATCAAAAGCGTTATGGAATGGTACCGACCGGAAGCTGTTGTACTGCAATGCGGTGGTGACAGTCTTTCAGGCGATCGGCTGGGATGTTTCAACCTCAGTATGAGAGGTCACGCGAACTGCGTCAACTTCATTAAGAGTTTCAACCTACCGACTCTGATTCTCGGCGGTGGTGGATACACGATGCGCAACGTTGCACGAACCTGGGCTTTCGAGACCGGCATCCTTGTTGGCGAAACACTTGGTCCGGAGCTTCCTTACAACGATTACTACGAGGTAATGCTATGTTCTATTGGTCGTGTCTCTATATGTTCACTTGCTGATTTGACTAGTATTTCGCACCGGACTACGAACTCGACGTTCGACCCTCGAACATGGACAATGCGAATACAAAGGACTACCTAGATAAGATTCGCACGCAGGTTATCGAGAACTTGAAACGGACCGCCTTTGCACCATCTGTACAGATGACCGATGTACCTCGTGAACCACTTGTGGAAAGCATGAACGAGGAGGCTGAGGCAATTCTCGACGACCTGGATGAGGAGGAAAACCAGGACAAACGCTGGACAAAGCGCCGTTTTGACCAGTACATCGAGAAACCCGGTGAACTGAGTGATAGTGAGGATGAGGAGGAGCGGGCGGCCAATGGCGTTCGTCGGCAACCTGGCGCGCTCAAGCGGAGAAACCAGGTTAACTATCGCAACCTAGACGTTGCAGATTCTGGACTTGACAGCGGCTTGGCAACTCCCCAAGATGCGTCCTCGATAGCCGATGACGACATGGATACTACAGGGGATGCGAAGATGGCGGAGGCACCCGAGGCTGAGATCGAGGACCATGTGTCCCCAGCAGCTGTGGAGCCGGAGTCTAAAGCTGAAGAAGTGGCTGTTGGCGAAGCCTCGGAGATGGCTGTCGATGGGCAAGAACAAGTCGCTTCCGCATCCATCTCACAACAACCTTCTCCTACGACCCGTGACGAGGACACAGCAATGGAAGACGCGGGCGCTCCTGAGCCTGAGCCTGCGCGCGAGCCTGAACAAGCAGAGGCTCCGACAAGTGAACAGCATGAGGAGAAACCATCTGAGAAGACTCCTGTGCCAGAACCAACTGCTGCAGAGCCCCGATCGCCAGTTAAACCTCAGTCTCCCGCGAAAGAAACATCTGAACCTGCGGAGAACGGAGAGAAGGCCGCTGGACCATCGAAAGACGAGGAACCGGCTCCGACAAAGACAGAGCAGGTAGCCCCCAAGGAATCCGGGTCGGAACAAGCTGAAGAGCCTTCTAAGAGCGAGGAATAAATAGCCTCGGCCACTGGTAGCAGAGGCACCGCCTGCCTCTTCTTTCACAATTCCAGGCGCAACGGACAATGGCTGGTTTGGTGTTTTTCTGGTCCGCAAAGTGTTTGCATTGGTCTTGGATTTTGCATGATGTGATTTCTTCTCAGGAGGGCTGTTGAATACTATAGCTTTATTCTCTAGTGTAACATGGTTGACTCTATTGCCAGTTACTGGGACTTGTATGTATTGTACAGATACTCTGACTGTAAATGTCCCAAAGCGGCTTAGCGCTAGGGCACGCCATTCAGGCGTGGATGTGGGTCTTTCGTGGCCAATCAGGGGCGATGGGCCAAGAGTTTGCACTGGCACCGCACACTCCAGATCGAAGCGTAGCGAGAAGAGCAATTCGGACCTGTACCTTTGAACTCGAAGTCGCCAGATCCCTCACGACCTTCGTCGCCCTTTTTCACCAGTATCCGAGTCCGTTACCGTGATACCTAGCCAACATGTCTAAGAGAGGGTGAGTGCATCAGTTCTGCCGCAACTGAGGATATATCTGCTGGGTGTTGGGTTGGAAGAAATTGCGCTTGATGGTGATTCGTCATCGAGATCAAGAGGAGGACGATTTTCTTTTCGAGATCTTGTGGGAAGGGAAGGATACGGTTGCTGGTCGAAGGAGTGGAAGAGCGTTTTTGAGGAGGAATTTTGGTTTCCAGTCTCCATCGAAGTTGAAATTTCTTCAAGGATCATGCTGATATTCATTTCTTCGTGATTTACAGTCGTGGCGGTGCCGCCGGCAACAAGCTCAAGATGACTCTCGGTCTGCCTTGGTACGTTTGAATTTGGCTCAATATCTCGTTCGAAAAGCCTGAATAGTCTTCGCTCTGCCTGCCTCGCAAAAGCCCTAGTCGAATCTCACGGATCCCATTCCCTTACCTGCACCCACTGGACATCAAATCAAAATCCTACATTTCGATCATCAAGACGGCTTTTACTCATCGCGTGAAATAATCGAAGCGGAGAGGGGTCACCAGACTGACACCTTTTTGTGGTATATAGTGGCGCCGTGATGAACTGCTGCGACAACTCGGGTGCCCGCAACCTGTACATCATCTCCGTCAAGGGTATCGGTGCCCGTCTCAACCGTCTCCCCGCCGCGGGTGTCGGTGACATGGTCATGGCTACCGTCAAGAAGGGCAAGCCCGAGCTCCGTAAGAAGGTCATGCCCGCCGTTGTCGTCCGTCAGAGCAAGCCCTGGAGAAGAGCCGATGGTATCTACCTCTACTTTGAGGATAACGCTGGTGTGGTGAGTGGATTGCAACGCAGAATCGATCTTTCCGGGTCATCGATGCGTTTCCTCGTGTCGGTCGATTATGTCGTTGGGGATGGACTCGCCAGGCAGGTGATGGAAAGCGTTCGTTCAAAATGCTAGGAAGTCATAGAGCGTGATGGATCGAGTTTATTCAATCATAAACGCATGATTGAGCTCGATGAAAGAATCATCTCTCGCTGGAACGCTGCCGCAAGGCCTACCTACCGACTTATTCTGTCTCGACCAAGGAGAAGCAATCGTGACTCTTACTTGGACCTAGTTTATGGCTAATCATTCTCGCTACGCTAGATCGTCAACGCCAAGGGTGAAATGAAGGGATCCGCTATCACCGGCCCCGTCGGAAAGGAGGCTGCTGAGCTCTGGCCTGTAAGAAACAGTCCCCCAAGATTTATCTATATCTGTTTTCTGTCTCGCGATGAAACATGGACTGACAAATTTCCGCGGCTTTCAGCGTATCGCTTCCAACTCCGGTGTCGTTATGTAAAAGAATTTAAACAAAAACGAGGATATGGAAAGCAGGAAACGGGAACGATACCAGGGTGCATATGAATGAAGTCTTGTCGTCTTCTTTTTAGCCGAAAGAATTTCCTATATCGTTGTTTACTTTTTACACTGGCGACTCGGAAATCTAAAAATCAAAAATTCAATAAAGATACGGAGCTCATCTTTATTCCAACTCCTAAGCCAAGCAGGTGCAGGAGACACAAGCACAATGAAGGGAAGGAAACAGTTTGAAGTTAATCCCATCCCCCTCTGGAATGAATAGCCATCACAAATAAATATGATGGACTGAAGCGGTAGAGACAGAAGTCATGTTCAATGGATGTCTCATTGACATTGAACAATAGGCACGATGGAAGAACTTTTAAACTATCTCTTCTTAGAACATAGGTTATGAACGGTAAATGTACAAATATTCTATAGTATAGGTGGTACATATGTGCAACAACTGTCAATGATCAGTGATCATGATTCCCATCTCCAGGGGCTAAGATTGCCAATCAACTCATTGCTTCACCTTTCCTTGGCCTGTCAATTGCACCTGTCTCTTTTCCTCGCCATGCTGCATTCCAACCTTGTTAGGTGGTTTCTCTACACTCGACATTCCTGTCGTAGAAGTTCCTGCTACACTCACTCCTAACCAGGCCACACCGACTATCAAAGTCACAAGCGCAATGACATGTACCGCCCACCAAATATGCTGAACCCCAGCCGCGCACATGGTGATCTCGTATTTCCACTCGTTGACCGCAGGATCGGCATCGAACCACAGAGAAAGCAGCCCTGCGTTTCCGCCATATTCTCCCATCATAGAACGGAGGGTGACTTCGCGGATTGAGGGAGTATCTGCCTTGGATTCGCCGGGGTGGTACCGTTTTGCATTCCATCTCCAAGTCTGTTTCTCTTCTTCACCGCCATTCTCGGTGGACGTGGACTCCTCACTCTCTGTCCCAACGGATCGATCAACAAAATGAACGACGTCGCATCCCGTATGGTCGTGACCCGTAAGAATGAGTCCATTACGTCCCCATCCGCCTCCAACGACCTGCTCGTCCCCACTCATGCCGAAGATGCCTTGCAAGATGCCATTGGCGCTGACATGCTCGCTGAGATGGTTCTGCTCCCTCAGCCCGCCGGCCTTGAAGCGCGGGACGCCGTTCGGTCCGTCCTCATCGTCGGAATCAAAGAAAGTAAAGTGTGGCGCGTCCGTACAGATCCCTTCGCTCTTGTGCAGCGGTAGATGCGTCAGGAGGAGTGTAAACGTCGCCCGATCTTCGACGGGGTAGCTTCGATGGGAGATCAGATCGTTAATGTAGGCGTAGCTGGCGGATTGGATCTCCGGCGAAAGAGCCGGGGTGTCGAGTGTCAGGGTGTTGAGATTGATCAAGTGCAGAGTAGGCGTGACAATCTCTGTTGAATTATTACCATTATGGTTATCAAGAGTAGATCGAAACCGGACGTCCCAATTCGCCCGACCGAAGACGCGCTCAAAACGATCTATCCGCGCCTGGCTGACATCACCCGCATACCCGATGTCATGATTGCCTGCGATATTGATAACCCTATGCGTCCAAGGCGAGGATGGATCGTTCAATTCAAATAGACGTTCATCTCCAGCGTTATATCCCTCGGCTCCTGTAACTGTAATGTCATCGCTGACTCTTTCCCCTCCCTTGAACACTCGATTCCAATATCTCCAGCCACGCTTCTCGAATTCGCCATCCGTCACCCACTGACTCCCGATCAGGTCACCTAGCACCGTTACATGCGTCGGACGGCTCCACCAATGTAACGTGCGATATATATGCGCGAGATAGAAGTCGTTTCCGAACAGGTCGAGTCGTTTCTGAGCCGCTCGCAGTGCACGAGGGACATCTTCGACTGCAAACGAGCGGAACTCACGAGCGACAGAGGTAAAAGTCTCGCGGCGAAGAGGGGACGCAGACGAATTAAAGAACGCCCTTATCGTAGCCCAGTGCTTCCGAATTCGAGGGAGGAGTTCATCGTCAGGATCGGGGAGTGAGCTGTCGCCTTCGAGTTGGGGATCAGCAAGAACTAGCAATCGGAAAACTGCTCTGTTGTCATTCTCGGCGGCGTTAAGGGTAATATGTTGAAACAGGGTGTTGAAGAAGGCATTTCGTGACCATAACGAGGTGTCGGATGAAGGTTTGCTATATTGCGGCAGAGGAAATGAGCAACCATGAAAGACGGGGTAAAGGTAGAGGTAGAGGGTAGACGCAATTGCGAGGGGCAGAAGGAAAGTGAGGATGCGGGCAAGGAGCGAGTGGAGGAACATGGAGAAATGCAGGGTAATTAACTGAACATCGAACTTAACAAGTTAATAATACATAGTAAATATATTTAAATGAGAGACTGAAGAAGATAGCTTTGCAAAGAAATAAGAGCGATCTTCAGAGCAGACGCGCGGGTCATATTCAGGAGACCGGCAGGGATGTGGTGGTGTATCAATCTCCGGGGTTCACTCCCGAGGTCTACTGCTTACAGACCTGTCAATATTCTCACCTTACTCTTCGTTCCCGTAGTCTCCAAAAGTTGAGGATAGAAGAGCAAAAGGGAAAGAGAAATGTTAGATGTAGAATTCCTAGTGACATGACAACACTCTAGATAAATGACATACTATGAGTCGTGAGCACGATGTTTCACATATCAACAAAGTTATCTCTCTTGTTTCTCATACAGCATGCTATATATTGTCTCATTCCGTACTGAGAATTGCGAATAATTGAAATATATATTGCGGTAAATATCAAAATCATCCACATATCCAAACGAAAGGGGGGGTATATCACATAAACGCCGTAGGGTTGAGTAAGCACGGCTCGCGAGAATGAAAAAGCAGGGCTTCGCTCCATCGGATCATTGTACCAGTCATATTCAGCGTTGCTTCGGCGCAGGGCGTCGCATCTAGCTTGATTCAGCTAGAGATTCTGGGAGCAACGACGTGGGGCCAGTGTCCAGGCGGCCGAGCGGACTCGAAGAAGCTTTCTCGTCATTCTTGTCGCTTGCTGTGCTCGGCTTATCGAAGCTCAAACCTTTGATCATCAAGCCATTATCCTGCTCAGTGGAAGCCTGGCTCTCCGTTGCAGTCGGTGGTTCTGTACTTGGAGTGGTCATGAGTGCAGGAGGGCGCTGGTTCATCAGTCGAGCCTGCTTGAGACTGATGGTCTTCTGCTTGTTGGTGGTTTCGACTGGAAGGTCCATGTTGCGTTCAATGGTTGCCTTCATCAAAGCGGCCATCCACAAGCGGCCCTGTCTCACATTGTCGACTTGAAAGTAATGAATTGCAGGTTTGGTGAATTGTACCGTTCGCGACGAGCCACTCCTTGGTGGGACGAGCTTGAAGAAGAACGGACCGTCAGTCTCTGACTTTGATGGTTTGATCGCTTCAGATGAAGACAGTTCGTTGTCAAACGAGAAGTGCTCCGCGCCGTTGGATTTCGGCAGCGATGTTGGAGACGCAGTTACACCGGTAAGCGTAGCATGAAGTGCAATGATGGGGTCGTTGTCAGCCCGGAGAACGCGATGAGCCGTAATATCGATAAGGCCCCTTTCTTCTGTGTCATTCTCTGAGTAGTAGTAGGACAGACGACGACCTCTCAGGATAAAGAGACGCGGCTTCCATGTCGTCATCAAATTCGAGGATCGCTTCTTCATCCAACCGCAGTAGTCACAGCCGTTCATCTGTTCTTGGGGCGTCTTCTTCTCCAGGCCACGCATATAAGCACTCGTATCCTTCTTTGACTTGACACCACCCCTGACAGAGGTCTTCGGTCGCTGCAGGGAGCCACTTCCCTCAACAGTCTTTCCGGACCCATCTGTACTATGTCGCTCTAGGCTTCTGAAGGAAGTCGCTGATGGTGTGGTTGATCCGGTTCTGGCTGACACTGACGGCGGATCTTGATCTCTCACAGGCGAAGCTGGAGCAGCGGACGTGTCAATACCCTTGCCCACTACGTCTGATATCGCGCGCAAACCCACAGCACGGCGGAATTTGGGGCCAGCATTCTTGATCTGCTGGAGAGGCAAAGGAGAAGAACGGCCAGAGCTCTCAGGGTCGGATTTCCCGACCAAAGGGGCAAATGACGCAAAAAATCCAGAGCCCGTAACGAATTTCTCTTCCAGGGTTGTCACATTGGACGACTGGGACTGTTGGCCAGACCTGTCTCCGATTCGCGTGCTGAGACTTCGGAAACGGCCCTTTGATGATCCCCCATGGTATGCTTTTGAAGCCGGTGAGACATGAGGTGCCGCATCCCTAATGGAATCGGCACTGCCAATGCGAGAATGCCGCCTGTCGCCGTCGGCATAGCTCGATTTCCTGGAGTGACTGACGCTTTCACTCGTGGAGCTGCGCTTCTGCAACACACGTCGGTTTCTTCGTGCATCGACTTCAGTTCCGGAAAAGTAGCCACGCTCCAAATCTTCATATCTACTGGCGGCAGATGTCAGAGAATCAGAATCGATGGAATCAGCCCCGCGGAAGACATGCTGAGGTAGCAAGCCTTCGCTTGTTGTTCCAAGAGACGTTCCCGGGCGTGACGCTAGTCCCTGCGCTCCAGCTGACATTGTCCACGCCCGATCGAACGATGGTTTCCTGCGGTGCGTTGCAGATGATGTATCGCCCAGTGCTGGCGACCGAGCGGTAGTGTCAATTGACGAATGGCGACGCGAGTGGTTGATCTCTCGAATTGAAGCGGCAGAAGGTCTTCTTGGCGAATCCATGCCATACGGAGTCTGCGGGTTCATGGAAGAACTGGCATTACTGTTCATACTGGAAGTCATAAGTCGTGGATGCTGTGCAGAAGCAGCTGAGATCCTGGGCTGATGATAAGCAGCACTAGACCTTTCCGACAGACTCGGGATGCGGGGAAGAAGAGGACCTGTATGGCCGGCACGACTCAGAGATCGTTCTTCAGGGAGGTCACCAAGGCTGGAGAACCCGGCATTAGAGCCTCGAGGCTGTGGTTTGGCTCCTTTGATCTCCTCTTGAAAAGCTTTGATTTTGTGCCAGGTCTTGAGCCGCCTCCCCATGACCCCAAAGTCAAACTCCTTCATGAAGATGAACTCTTGGTCCATATCCAGAAGCACATCACCGGTTATCTCTTGTTCCTCAAAGATATCGCAGTGCTTTGCTTCAATACCTAGGTCTCGCAAGTGCTGGGCGGTCTCTTTTGGATTCCAACTGCGCACCTGCTCTTCACTCGGTTGGTTTTCCTCCTCTTCATCAGTCTCATGTCCGTTGATGTAGGACAATCGATGGCTGATGTGACTGCTATACTCGCTACCCGAGTCAGTCACCATTTTCGGGTCCTGAGTGACGATACTGTGGCGCGGTGTGCTCAGATCGGTGATGTGCTCATCGATGACGCTCAAGGTCTCATTCATCACAGGGCTTTCTTCTCCATTGAGATGACTGTCGATCGACTGCCGGATGGTTTGTTGAATATCAGCCGCCATAGCTGTTGTTGGCAAAGGAGAAGAGCTGGATCTCTGCTGCGGTTTTGGCGAAGGTGTCGTGGCGTCTGGCCCCATAAGCGGCGCCTTCACGTCGGAGGCGCTTACATGGCGCGATGCCTGGGGTGTAACGTCTTCACTAATCGGGGACATTACTGGTGCATCGACATCGGTTATAGTCTCCAGGGTTTCTGGTTGATCCTCATGCCGCGAGTCCGACTCAACCGGCTGAGATGTATCCGGCTGTTGTCGAATCGGAATCCTTGGAGTCGCAGCGGTATAAACTGAACCCATGTTAGCGCTTCGCAAGCCCCCCTGTCGAACAAGACTCATATGACATACCACCGGGAAAGAGACCAGTTGTTCCCGTTTTCACATGCTTCCCAAGGTACCATCCATCTCCAAATCCGTCGTCGAGCTCAACCAACTCAATTTTATCTCCGCGCCGAAGCGTAAGCTCATCCGCTCCACGAGCATCGAAGTCATCTATAAAATGCAACACATCAGTAAGGCAACGCTCATTCAGTGTAGGATTGAGTGAAGAGCCATGAGGGCTGCGACAAGGCTACTTACGGACAACAACCAAAAAGTCACCAGGGCGTACGCCACGCGGGGGCGTCATGAGAGCCATTGTAAGCCCTCCAGCAACAGGAATCAAAGAGTCGTGATATGGAGGGCTATCGGACAGCGCGGCAGTAGTTGTTGCAGCGAACGAATTGCGCAAAACATGGGGCCTAGGAGCCCTCGCGGGTAAGAGGTCTCTGTACCTTCAGTCTTGGATTGCGAGGTGAAGTTGCGGATAGGTCTCGGTAAGATGAGACGCAATGGACTTTGGGTCTCGAATTTGCCACACACGGGCACCACCTAGATCAGTGGTGTCGAAGGAGAGAATCACGCCAACTGCGGCCAAGGGGGGTTGATTCCGGGCGGCAAAGATGCGAGCGCAATGGATCTTGATTGACAATCCGGGGATGAAACGATTGCTCTTGGTCCAGGATCACCGTGCGCTTGAAGATGGAAGACGTTGAGGATGAGAGACGCAGTCCCGGAAGGGGATGCAGAGGTCGTTCGGCCAGAATGCGATTGGGCTAAAGGTGGCTCGCAGAACACCAACCGCGCAATATGTGGAAGACGCAGGTTCAACTGGCGGCAAGGTCTTGGGTGTAGGTAGACTAGGAGATTTAAAGCACTTGGTTCCGAGGTAGGTATTGGAGTATGTACGAAAAGCGATCGAGGGTGGAGATATCGTGGAGCTGGGCCCCTTCGAAGAGGGGGCTTTTTGAGGGGGGGATGGAGAAGGACAGAATTAAAATGCTGAACGTGCACCAAATGGCGTGGCGAGTGCGGATGATCAGAGCGTCACCACTGCTGGGGATCAGAGCAGTTTGGTTGAGCTGTCTCTCCCTGACGGACTCTCTCTCTCTGTCTCTCCCTATATATACGGAAGAGCTGGTTATGCTCCGTATATCACAGATAAAATAAGGATATCAATTCAACCGAGTGGCTCAATCCAAGTGTGATGAGACAAAAATGTCGCCTCGGAAACAGACCAAACCCAAATTGGAGTCTCGAAAGACTAAGAATGCGACACGAAATACTGACGATACTGGGGTAGGATGTCCTTGAATTCTTGGGTATATTTAAATAATGATCGTACAAATAAAAATATAAACAAGAGATAGAGAGGGGTATCCTTATATTTGCGACACAGTTATATAACCTGACTCCGACTGAATTCGCACAGAACCGTCTGGTTGTCTGCTTCCGGGTGTTCAGCAAAGGTTCAGCCACTGACAAAAATTCCTCTTGTACCCTGCAGTATCGGTATTAGAGTAGTCCTCCGTACTCCATACTACGTATGAAAAACCTCAGTTCCGAATGTCGCTCGGATTACTTCATAGGAATGACCTCTTGGTACACTGACTTACTCTGGTTGAGCGGATCATCCAGACAAATGATTTATGTTGCCCGATTTGGCGAGGGAGGAAATCGGAGAAAGAGATCGGAAGAAGGGCCCTCCATAATCAATGGCGCATATAATTATGAATCATCGTCCAATCTTCTTGGAACATCGGCTTCCAATACTGACCTTTTTGCATGTTGCGATACTATCTACGGAGTATATCAGCCAGTGCTACCGGGTACTCCGTACATGGGGACAGATCACGGACGAAAGTGGTCATCTTATTATAGACCTCATAACTGAAGCAGTCACAGACTCGTAGTTAATGGATCCACTTGGGTTTTCCTCCGAGAAGCTTTAATTCTCCTTCATATGTAGACCTGTGCTTTATCACAATAACCCTGTGCTCTGTACGGTCCAAAAGGCTACTATCACGAAACTGGATGCATTTTTTGGGGGGGGCACGGTATGTACTTTCCTAGTAGTATTCCTTTTGATATCCATTTAATATCCACTCAAAAATTTTCTGTTTCTCCTCTAGATCTCTCAGAAGTGAGAATTCTTTTCCTTAAAAGATTCATATATGATACAGCAACGTTTTAATCCCTCCTATTCAGTTATCGATCATCGAGGACACCTCTGACCAGCATTGGAACAGTCTGGAACCCTTCGGGGCTGCTCATGTTGAGCGGAACTTAAAAAGGACCTCAAGGGCTCTCCGCAGAAAAAAACAATCGAAACTCACAGTGCTTTCACTTTTTTATTACCATTCTTCTACTTACTTTATTTTATTTATTGAATCTACTTTATGCATTCACATATATAATAATATATTTACCTGCATCATCTCATCATCTCGATTTCATTCCTCTACAAGCTTGCTGGACAAGCAAGATTCGCTCGATATAGAAGAAAACATTCACGCCTCAGTCAGAGAAGTCTCGAAACAAACTGGTCACAAAAGGCATGACATATGACAGGACTCACCGCTAAATCGTACTTGTACCATTAGTTTCACTGTTTGTTTGCAGTGATCAGGACTGAAGCTCTGCTGCTACTATCTATGATCGCTGATATTCCTGAGTCTTTCTAATCTCTCTCCATTAGTTTATTGGAGTTGGGCAGGCGCCACCAAGCAAACACGATCTCTTCACATCGAAGCCATTCCCACATCCTGTCGAGACTCGAATTCGCCCTGGACCATGACAATGCATACCGACCACAATGGGTCCTCAGAAGTCTCCAGGCCGTCGCAACTTACTTGATCCTCACGCTGACCACGCATTCGAATCCTTAAATACCACAGCCAACCATTTCTTGGGCGGCGTGCGGCGGTCATGGATGCTGGGAACGGCGCAAGGCGACACGGGCTCGGTGCGGACGCGTCACAAGCATCCTTCCACCTTGACGTCACTGTCTACTCGGGGTCATATTCATACCGGTCCGATCACGCCCACATCTGCAGCAGCGTCACCAAATGCCGGCATGTCATCGCTGCCAGTTACCACGGACATTGCTGGGAATGAAGGTGTCTTGATGTCCCCAGTCACCCCAGGTGCGACCCTTCAACCTCCTAGAGATTGCGTCCCTTCATATTCGTGTGCCATTCCCGCCCCCGGGCCCTCTTCTTCAACATCAGATGCTCCCAATTTGCAAACCCCGTCTCAGTCCGCACCGCTGCCTTCTCCCACACCCAGCAGTGGCTCCGCCACCGGCCCCGCCGGCATTGTTGACGGAAATTGCGATGATACATCGAGCAGAGCGCTTCAGTCCCCCGCCCCGAGCCCTGCAGAAACGCAGAATCAGCAAAGGGAAGCGCTGTCTGCTGGAGAACCCGCTGCGGTATTGCGGGTCGAAGGGGGTATTGCCTCCGCACAGTTGAGTGCTTCTACCGCAGCCAATGAAACAATATCGGGCCAGCAAGGATCAGGAGCCCGAGCTGGAACGATATCGCCTTCGTCACCTTCAACGACTCCAGCAAGCGATGAGCCAGGCCCGACCCACCCTTACGGGCAGCCAAAAATGGACTCTCACTTCTGGACGGTTCAGAAGCAAAAACTAAAATTCCTTGCTGCGCAAACATCGGGGACGATGTCTCTGTCGGAGACCGTGGAGCTGCCTCGTCTCTGCTTACTGCAGGAGGCATCCGAGTCGGAAGATCTGGTCTATCTGGTTCTCCATAATGCGTTTTGCTTACAAAGTTTCGCTCCTTCGCAATTTGCCAAATTACCGGGAGTTGATCAACTGCAAATTCGTGGCTTGGAAGTCATTAGGCAGCTGTTGGTCGACAACCAACGATTATCAGGTGATTTCCTGAGATGGTGTGTCTACTTTCCTTGCTCTCTGCAGTCTCTGAAACAGCAGAAGCCCATGGTATACTCGAAGGTAATGCAACAGTTCTCAATATCGCTGGCCTCAGTCTCGAAGGGTTGGACACGTTTCGAGCAAGAGGTGAGGGCACGATCTTATCCGCCCCTGATCGACGAGCTAGCTGGCCTATTCGGAGTGGTATCCCCGGTACTTTTCTCCATAACGTTTACTGCCATGTGTCGTCGTATTTACGGGCAAAATCGTTACGAAGCATTGGCCGAGCGGCTGAAAGCCATGTTTGTTCAAGATCTGCGGAATTATCGACGTCGACTCAGTATGCGTGGACCCAATGTTTCGTCGGAGCCTCGACAGGCGGATAATGAAGCCCTTATCAGCGCATATCGGGCACTTTACAGACCGCAAGTCATTGTGAACCCATATGCGTCGGCCGTACCGACTGCTCAACCGATGAGACAACCTTCCCACCAGGCTGGAACCCTTGTATATCCTGTTCACGACGCCAGGGGCCAGCTCCCTCAAGCAGCATTGATGCAAAACGTGCAGAGTAATCCGAGCATGCCTTCCCGTAATCATAGCCCGATGCTGAATCAAGCTCCGTCTGTATCTAGTCTTCATTCGCCCGTGAATTTTCAGGCCTCGGTGCCTTCGCCGGGTGTGCAGAACACACCTCCCGTGTCGAGGCCCACGGTGCATTCACCTCGAGTGGTTTTTGTTCCTTACCTAAACCAATATGTTGCTGTTTCGCCCCAAGCTTCTGGCGTTGCTGCCTATGCAACACCAAACCCACCACAGCCAAATACTCCACAAGGCACGAGCGTTCCTCCACCGCCAGTGACCGTCCAGTCAATGCCAGAATCAAACCAGAGACGTGTTTCCATTCGCGGCCGTCCGTCGACTCCCGGTTTCCCATCAACCCGTACTAACCCGGCTGCTACAGCATCTACTAACGCCTTGAACACCGCCGGCACAGCTAGTCCTTCCACTTCTGTGGCCAATGCTCAAATGGCTGCGCAGGCTTCGCTCCTGCCTCCAGGAAACGCGAATTCCGTCAACGGTCGGAGTCCACAGCCGCAGACGCAGCCTAACAGCCACACCCCGTTCCTCCCGCCGCCTGGTCACATTCCTCCGCCGTCTTCCCACCCTAATTCACTCCGAGTGGCTCTTCATCAGGCACACCTTCGGAGCCCCATCCGTAAACTAATTCGCCAAGGGCCAACTGGGGAAGAGGAGACTGAACTTTCCCAGTATCTCAATGACTTCGTCGTGAGCCCGGTGCCACTCGGTCCGAGGGAGTATTCTTATACCTGGAACTTTCAGCGATCAGCCAAAGACTGTGAGAAATTTCCTCACTCTCTGCCTCAAGGAGAAGGTCAACGCTCGATCCGGATATATCGCGAAGGGTGCCAGATCTACCGCCTGCGGTGCGTTAAAGTGACCCCAGCTACACAACACATCAGTGAGCATGATTGGAGTGTTAGCGAGTCAGTCTGGCCAAGCGTATTATACATCTTCGTCAATGGCGTCGAGCACTTTGTCCGTCGAAAGATGCACTATGGGAAGGATCTTCCGCTTGATATTACGGACAATCTGCTGGACGGCATGAACGTGGTTACCGTGCATCTCTTGCGCAGTCCCGAAGAACAGAAAGACCGCCTATACGCGTTGGCGATCGAGGTTCTGGATATTGCAAGCCTGAGTTATGTGAAGCGACTTGTCCGGACGAGGCCGGCTTCTGAGTCGCGCGAAGAGATCCGCAAACGCCTCTCATCCAGCACCGATAACGATGAATTGGCGATCGTTGATGATCATCTCACGGTTGACCTGATTGACCCATTCATGGCCCGAGTCTTCAATATTCCTGTGCGTGGCAGCACCTGTACGCATCTAGAATGCTTCGATCTAGACACGTTCCTGATAACGAGAGCTTCGAAATCGGGAAAAGGCCCCATGAAAGAAGACTGGAGATGTCCAATCTGTCGACAAGATGCACGTCCTCAGGCCCTTCTCATTGATGGTTTCCTGGTCGAAGTCCATGCTGAGCTTCAGCGTACCAATCAGCTAGAGGGAGCAAGGGCCATCAGTATTAAAGCGGACGGCTCTTGGACACTAAAGACCGAGGCAGACGTCCCATCCGCGGAAGGCGGCGAGCAACATGGACACAGCATTGTTCCATCAAAACGAAAACGCTCTGAGACGGATGCTCTGGGGAAGCAGCAGGGTTGCAAAGCCGAAGAGGCCTTTGCAGGTGAAACATGTCGTTGGGATGCTCAAACACCCGAGGTCATTGAGCTGGATTGATCATTCATCACTGCATATACAGAAGTTGCGTACATGATCGTATTGCATGATTTGCATCCGCGGCTTGCTTTGTCTCCTTTTTTAGACGCGTTCAGGCGGCTTCTGATCTTCAACATAGGCTTTGTCACATATTTGTATGAGATACCCAAGGGCCTTGCTTGCACTTGTTTATTGCAGTATATTCCCCTTTAGCCATGTCGACTTGTCCAGGATCTTCCTTTGCCTCACTCTACAAGTATATAGCGTTCTGCATATTGGTACTTACCATTAATGTGCATTCAATATTTCAATATAGGGTCGATAGTAATCATAACTTCAGACCAAAAGGGGGAAGAAATCATTTATTCAAAAATGCTCAAGGCAACAGTGCAAAAGAATGATCATGCGCCCCCTTCAGATAGTCATATCCATCCTCCACCCATTTCACACAAGGGTTGACTCCTCCCCAGTCAATCTTCCCCTTCACGCTCTCCGGCAAGGTCACCTCTAACTCACTCCGATACCATCGTGGAAACAGCACCGTCACAAGCATAACCCTCGGCTCGTCCGTCCGATTTGGCATCCCCGCATGCCACAGCCTGAAATCACGAATGATCAGTGATCCTTTCGGCAAACTAGGCTGTACAGGCGGCCGTATCTTCCGCCTCGCCGCCACCAACTCCTCCTTGATCGTCAACATCCGGGGATCTAGCACCTTTACATCCGTATCAATGTGCGTGCCCGGCCACACCTCCGTCGAGCCATTCTCGGGCCCCGTATCGACCAGATTGATATTAATACAGAACCCGAACGGCACTCTCGGAAAATCAAAATCAACATCAATATGCACTGGCTGCCTTGCCTCGGCTTTGAACGCCGTGTTGGCGCTCAGGAACCGCAATTGCGGGTGCGGGCCGAGCATGCATTCAACGACAGAGACAGCAAAGGCGTTTGCAAGGATGTCTGAGAAGAGGTACGCGGCGTCCCGCGGGGGTTCTTGTTGGATGTTGCCTGTTTCGGCGCCGAAATTGCGGTGTGTCGATTCACGCTCGTAAAGGATGCGTGCTTCGGGGACCATGCGGGCGTTGAGGATGTCCAGATGGGTTGGGGAGACGGCGTTTTCGAGCACGACGATGCCGTCGCGGTGGAGGGCTTCGATGGCGGATTGGAGATTGTGGGAGGAGATTTGTTTGCTGGAGAGTTCTTCGGGGGTGAGATGGATCATCGTGATATCTTGGTTTGGTTGCGGAGAGGTTGATGGAGATTGTGAGGGGAGGAGCTGTTGTCGTTGCATCTTTGATTGTTGGTATATTTGTGATTTTCTTGTAGATACAGCGAATCATCGATTGCAGAGGCGAGTTATTGACTGGTATTCCGAATCGTTTACTCAGAGCGCTACATGATTCGGGGCTCGTGAGTATATATATGGATGAAGAGGAAGTGGTCGAAGAAGGCTCACTCGATGTACAGGCATGTGCAGTTGACCGCCTGCACGTCTCGCAACTAGAGAGCAAGATATTGCTGTGGAAGAGTTTACGAAGTGTAGCTTGACTCTGACTTTCTTTCTAACAGTTAACCCTGCTTTATACTTGGTTCGGTGAAACAACCAGTGATCTCGGAATAAGAAACAGGGCGGAGCACAATGTGGGGGAAGTACATGAACCAGGCCGCAGGAATAACCTCCACCAACGTTTGATAACAAGCGCAGCGAATAGATTAAGAATCTAATGTTGTCTTCTATATTAGTAGTATAAGTAGACTTGAAGGTTATCTAAAGGCAGCATGATTTCCCGCCAGGCCAGCCTGTCTTAGGAGACCGAGCATCATCCCGTATCCACGCTAAAGCCAAACAACCCAAAGATGAGCGAGAACAAGTACCAGACCTGTATTTCCGATGTATAAAGGACGCACGTCCCACCCATGGCCTTGAGATGCATCTCAAGTTATAAACTGTAAGGAGACCGAGTCCCAGGCTCAGTCCCTGAAGCCCTGTTTTGACCGCTCCGCAGCATAATATAAGAGTGTCTCTCAGTGAAAGAGCCTTCAGATTCCCTGACACTCACTTCCTGACGCGCCTGGCATGATTGACCAGGTTCTCAATCACGCCTTCAAATGCTTCCTTCTCGCTGACTAGCCCATCGCGCCGTTTCAGCCAATATTCAAGAACAGAACTTGCACGGAGCGTGACCTGTTCCAGTTCTTTCACATGTGCCTTCAGTTCTTCATCTGTCAGACCATCCAGTGCTGCGTCCGTAGTTGCGCATAACCGTCGTACAGCCGGAAGATCCAGCTCGGGGGGCGGAGAACGCTCACGACGGCGTGACGTCTTTTGTCGGTTTAATTGACTCGAACTTCGACCACTCTCAGGCCCACTTTGCTGGCCGTCTCTCCTTGCTTGACTGGAAGAGCGGGCCTGGCTATTCACGCCAGAGCCCTCCGGGCCATCTAGGTTGATAGACGGCAGAACAAGCTTCTTTTGCTTCGAAGCCGGAAGTATCTCATCCAAGTCTACCGGCACGCCGAGCGAGACAAGGAAGAGTCTACGGATTCGAGACTTGACCCAATTTTGGGGCTGCAGAGGAGGGGGGGCAACGAGTTGCGACCAGAGAGACAGTGAGCGCTCAGTGCTGAAAATGGCAGAGGCATCCTGGATCGGCTCTACCGGTGGCAGCGATGAGATATCTTTAGTAGTGGGAAAAAGATTGTCGAGGTCGCCATCTAAGGCGGCGAGGAGATCGGGGAGAGATTGGAAGGAGTCGAAATCTACGAGTGATGGCTGCAGGCCAGAGTCGCGTCAGCATTACATGACGAACAGATTATGTGAGAGGATCGCGAAGCAAAGTCATTGGGTAGGGCGTGGCGTTCGAGCTGTAATCGTTGCTGGCAGTGAAGCTACTTACAATCGAGTGCAAATTGGTGGGTTTTTGTGGTGTTATGCTGGCCTGATCCGCGGCGTCACTCTCAGTAACTTCTGCAACAGGCTCTTCGAAGCCATCGTCAAAATCACCGAAATCGTCATCATCTCCTGTAACCTCTTGTTCTTGTGCAAAATCATCAAAATCATCCATATCTGCTGGCTCCTCAACTAGGATGGGTTGAGTGTGGTTTCCGTCATTGTAGTCGTCACCATCATTAATTTCACGAACATCACTATTGGTCGTCAATGACGGTTCCCGTCGGACGTGACTTGGAAGTGCGGAGCTAATCGATGACGAGGCGGGTATATCTGAATTGGTCAATCGTCCTCCGAGGCCACTTGGCGTAGAAGAAAAGAAGTCTTACCTGGAGAGTCTTCGATCGTCTCTGTCGAGTCAGGCAGCGCATGGCTCGGACGCCTTCGGTGTGCCTTTAGACTTGAGGGAGTTTCAGTATTGGGAATGGTGTCTACCCGTGAGAGGAGCGTCTCAGGAACAGGAGTATTTGCGGAGCTTGAATCACTCGACCGGGGCTCAAGCGACGGAGATCTGTTGCTGGACGCCCTTACAACAAGGTCCGGCACTGCATCGGCTTTGCGTTGCTCATATGCAAAAGTGCCGGGAACCTCGCCATGGCTTGGAGAATTTGGGTCTACCTTCTCGACGAGGGTTCGAGGAATAGGCGTGCCCCCTGGCGTCAGTGGGCGATCCTGCAGTTCCGTTCTCGAGTGACTTCTGCTCCGCGAGCCTTCGGGAATGACTTCAATTTCATCTGGCACTGCATCTTGCTTGCGTGTCTCATACGCAGGTGTACCAGGAACCTCGCCATGTCGTGGGATATCATCCACCTTCTCTACTCGAGTCCGAGGGATGGGAGATGCGCGACCAGAAGCGGAGCGCGAGTACGAGCGTTGATGGCCCTCACTGGCATCCGAGAAGTGCTCGTCGTCACTGGTGGAAGCTATGAGAGTACCTGTCAGTTGGATTCCTCGGTGGAAATGGGTGTGTGATACTGGGGTCTAGAGGATAGGCCGTACCAGATTCCTGCGCCCCGGGGTCTTCCAATTCCACACACTTTCTCGGGGGCTCCAGGTACGAACTGGACGGACGGGAGAGCCGATCCGACATTGGTCCGATTTATAACCAAAGATGAAACATGTAGTCCTGTGATTGACCAGCGGCGGCATGCAGGAGATGAAGAGAGGTAGGAATAGAAGCAAGTGAATGGATGTTCTGGCCTGACGCTGTTGTGCTCCTCATTCATTTGGGTCGATGAGAGTCCAGAGCAGCCTGCCTGAGGTGTCCATAAATTGAATGCCTGAGGCATTAAGATTAGACGCCAAACGCCGAGACAAGCGCGTACTACGGAGTAGTGCGCTCAGCAAAAACACCCCAATCTTGGAGCTTCTCTTGTGAAGGGGCTGGTTGTCGCAAATACGGTCCTTTCAACACGGGAGTCAGTACTTGCGGCCTTTCAATCTTGGGCGCAGTAGGTTTCTCTTCTTGTGCCACCAAAGGAACCGTTTTGGACTGACTCTGTTTCCATTTTGATTCTGAATTCTCCAGCGCGGCCCGTTGATTCCTTGCGTTCATACCCAAACACCATGTCGAAATCTCCATTTACCTTCGGCACGCCTGCCTCTAGCGGAGCTTCTGGTGGCAGTCTTTTCGGTACATCAAGCACTCCATTTGGTTCCAATCAAACTAGCTCTACCGCAGGTACTGGGGGCGGTCTCTTTGGAAATGTAGGAGCATCCACAACTGGCAGCGCCACACCGTCGCTTTTTGGGACAAGCTCTACAACGGGAACGACAACTGGACAGAGCTCTTCATTGTTTGGTGCAGGGACTGGCAGCAGTGGTACATCGGGTTTCACCTTCGGTGGTCAGAATACATCTACTACCTCTGGTCAATCCACGCCTACACTGTTTGGCAAAGCACCCCAACCTACGAATAAGACCAGCGAAGCTACCACACCGGGGCAGACTGCCACCGGTGGTGGCCTCTTTGGAAATGTTGGAAAGCCTGGTGGTCTGTTTGGGGCCAATACAACCACTCCTGCGCCGTCGGGAGGAAGCTCACTTTTCAACACTACGTCTACGACACCTGCTGGTCCTCCACCGCAGGGAAATGCAGCTGGTCAGGGTCCGTCGATCTTCGGCCAGACAGCACAGAAGCCAGCAGGCGGACTGTTCGGTTCCTTGAACACGACGACCTCCTCAACAAATCCATCAACAACCGCAACAGCGACCTCTTCTACAACCCCGTCCTTGCTTGGCGGAGCTTCACAACCGCAATCCACAGGTAATCTTTTCGGAGCAAGTCAGGCTGGCCAGGGCCGCCAGGCATTCTTTTCTCCACCAGCTCCCAGCGGCGGTGGAGGAGGAGGTATTTTTGGCAATCTGAACAAAGACAAACCGGCCGAATCGGCCACTCCAGCCACAGGAGCTGACAGTGGTACAAAGTCACCTTTCGAGGTCCCTACTGGTGCTGGTGCTTCTTCAACTGCAGCAACTCCAACTACGCAGACATCTTCTCTCTTCAAGCTGCCATCTACCGGTACCGACTCGGCGGCGAAACCAGCTTTTCCTTCCCTCAGCTCCGCTACCACCACTCAAGCTTCTGCATCCCCTGCCACGTCGACTGCCACCCCTCAAAAATCCCTCTTCCCATCTCTCGGTGGCGCGACAACCTCGGCCACGCCCTCTTCGACACCAGCGGCTGCTCCATCGGCAGGTGGACTGTTCTCTGGTTTTGGGGCACCTAAATCTACCGCTACTACTTCTGCTTCAACCACAGCAACCGCAGCCCCCGCTGGCCAACCTGCGGCAGCTACAGGCGGATTGTTCGCAAAGCCTGCTGAGACGACGCCATCTACTCAACCATCAACCACTACTGGTGGAGCTGCGACAACAACCACCGCAGCAGCTAAACCAGCGGTCACCGCGACTACGGCACCAGCCACGTCGACGGCTACAACCACAGCTGGCACGACTGCCGGAGCGACCACAGCGACTGGTGGCGCTGCTCTAGGTGCATCTACCGCGGGACCAACTCCCCCCGCACAGTCTCGCTTGAAAAATAAAACCATGGACGAGATCATCACCAGGTGGGCGACTGATTTGACCAAGTATCAAAAGGACTTCCGCGAGCAGGCCGAGAAGGTTGCGAAGTGGGACCGGATGCTTGTGGAGAACATTACAAAGGTGCAGAAGCTGTATGGCAGCACGGTCGACGCCGATCGTGCCACTCAGGAGGTCGAGCGCCAGCTTGCTTCTGTGGAAGGGCAGCAGGAGGAATTGAGCTCGTGGCTCGACAGATACGAGCGCGAAATCGATGAAATGATGTCGAAGCAGGTGGGGCCTGGTGAGACTTTGCAGGGTCCCGATCAGGAACGCGAGAGAACGTACGTGTACCTCGAAGCAGTAAGAACTGGTTGCTTTGGAGCAAGAGTGACTAACACACCCAATAGCTACAAGACAGCGGAGAAGCTCTCGGAGCGTTTGGATGAGATGGGCAAGGATCTCACCAGCATGATTGAAGAAGTCAACAGCGCTTCAGCGACCCTAAGCAAGACCAACAAAGCTGACGAGCCTGTAAGTCCATCACTTTTGTTTCAGATTCAATCACATGCCGTACAACCTAGTGCTGATTAATACTTTCAGATCTCGCAAATCGTGCGTATCCTCAATTCGCACCTTTCCCAGCTTCAGCTCATCGACCAGGGCACTGCCGAACTGCAGGCCAAGGTCAATGCGGCTCAGAAGGCAGGTCAAGGCCTTTCGTCTAGACTCGGCTATGGTCCTGGTGGTGCGGGCCTTGGCGCTTCAAGTGCTGCTGACGACTTCTACCGCTCTTACATGGGTCGGCGCTGAATGTGCATGTAGCCAGTCATGATTTGGGGAAATTGAAGGGGGAACGACGGCTATGGTTAGATTTTTTGGGACGACTTGTTTCTCGATGGTTTGTCGGAGTCTCCTTCATGATGGGTTGTCCGGTATCTCTTTGTGTTTCAGTCTCGTCGAAGCTACCTTCAGTGGCATATGTACATTCCGGTCTAAGCAACGTTAAAAGGGGTATGTAATATCGAGAGTGAAGCATGGAAATGTGCAGGAAGAAAATCCAAGATGTCGATCATGAGTAATTATTGAAAAATTCCCTAGTGTAGGCGAAAGATGCCGTTGCATATATTCAAGCGGAAGATTCTAGTCAGATGACGAGTGGATATGTATATTCAGCAACGGAAAAGATCTCTTCTATGAAATACAGGCTCAAGCCATTCCGAAGGATGTGCGAATCAGATATAACAGACATGAGCGGAGCTATGTGGCAATTGAAGGCGGATTGGAACGACTAGATAACACATTCTCAAGCTCTAGTTCTTCTCACCACCTTGCTCCTTGGTCAACTGGTCACTGTCATAGAAAATCCGCGAGTCAGCTTTCTGCTTCACGAGACGAACTTAAGACAAGTCCAAGCTGTCTTTCTCAGTCGCATGATAAAAACATACATGTGCTTGTCAAGCTCGTCAAGGTGCTTGCGCTGCTCCGCGAGCTTACGCTTGAGGGCGTGGAGCCTGTCCCAGATGTCAGCAACGCTGAAACGTTCATGACCAGTCCAAGGTTTGTATCTCACTTCTCTAGCTCCTTCTCACGAATGTAAATGTTCTCCTGGGCGGCCTCACGACGGGAGAATTGGTCTCTGCGACACGGGGACGAAGTTAGCCAACTGAGCCCATGGATGATGTCATTCCAGTTTGGCTAGTCTCACGGCCAAAGAGTGAGACGGAGATGATGTTGGAAGTTTCATGATATTGCATTATTATTCCCAGACAAGGATGATTGGACTACATACTCAGAAGCAGCACCACCGGGTTTGGGGGCACCAGTGTCGCCGGCAGCCATTCTGGGAAGAGCAACCGAGAAGGACCGGTTCAGAACAGCACGGTTTGCGGAGGCAAGGGGTCTGGAGACGATCTGGCGGAACATGGCGAGAGTGAATTTGGAGGAAGGAGGAGTGCGGATAGGTGTTCTGGTAAATATTCAATTGGTTTGAGCAGGTGTGAATGGATGGATGTGAGGTGAGGTATCTGGAAGGAGGATGGATGAGTGGTCGAGACTGGGAACCTCAGGCATCAGTCCATCGAATGACGACACGGTGCCGAGCATCTCCCGCGTATTGGGCCCGTGTCCGGTCATGTGATGGGACTGCCTTATGTAATTCGTGTATGGGAAGTCTTGTTTTATCGAAACACCAACAGCCACAAAAAAGCAAGTATCGTGATCAGATGATAATCACAAATGCCTTCTACTGATCTGAGCCTGGATAAAGGTCTCTCAATTCCTAGTACTTGAGTACGAAAGTCCTAGCTAGATACTACTGTAGATGGATGGTAAGAAACACGGGACATCAAGCGGCAAAGGGCATGATAGATTTCAAGATATTCCGTACTCCGTACGGAGTACTCAATACCCATACGAAGGAATACCATGGTGGACAATACAATAATGGCGCGTGTTTACTGTCAAGATGAGTGCTGGTTGGTGGCTCGAAGAATAGGGATGACGATGGGCGGCCCACCGAACCACACACTAGAAATGAAGGGAAGGGGGTCGACGGGTAGCAGGTTTGTAGACAGAGATACGAGCGACTACGTGATGTACTGACAGTACTGTAGAGAGTTATCTTTGAGCTGGACATTGTTCGATACCAGGTAATGATGAATGAATGGTAGGCCAGTAGATATTCCGTAGTTGCTTTGTTTCTCTGAGCCATCTTACGCGCTGTGTCTTCGTGCCATTGCTCAACATCGCCAGAGGAGCCAGAGCCAGATAACCCCATAGTAACTCCTCACGACCGTATTAGTAGTACCACTAATTACTTACAGTACGACTACCTTTCCCCCCTCCCACCTCTCTTCCCTTTCTCTTCCATCCCCAACTCTACGTCGCTGCTCAATCCATCTCCAACTTTGGTCCTCCGTGACTACAACTCTTCGCGTTTCTTACTACTAGTATCTTCGTTCCAATCTCTCTACCTCTTTAATCCCTTAAATTCCTTTCGTGTTTTCGTCAGGTGAGGTTCCCCGTTTTCCGTGCCTCCCCCTCCCCTTATCCATCACCGCCAAAACATTGGGATCAGATCCGTCCTCTGGCTCTATCACGCAGCTTCCGTCATCGCCAGGCTGAATCGCATAATTCCCTCCGTCTTCTCCATGTTCTTTTCTCAGCACCCAGACTACTGTGGAGCGGGCATTTTCGCAACTCGCACTCCTACGGCGAGCCGGATGAGAAAAGAGACGGTGTGACGTACATCTCAATCTCAACAGGGATCAATGATCGCCATGGCGCACATTTCCTACCATCTAATGCCTCGTTCATCATCATGTCTGGGGGACGCGTTTTTGCGGCTCGAATGGCATGCTCAAGTCGTTCCTTACACTGCCACATCCCGTGTTTTCTATCTGCCGCATACAGCGCCTCCCACTGCGGGATTCTGCGTCTCTCACAGCCAAGGAAGCGAAGACGGAAAGAAAAGAGCATAACATAAAAACACACAAAGAGTGGTGACTTGATGGCTAACTCCGATTGTATCTACTCAACAGAAACTTCTTCAACAATGGGTCACGAGGATGCCGTCTATCTGGCCAAGCTGGCCGAGCAGGCTGAGCGCTATGAGGGTTCGTTCACACCGCCTCCCCTTGTTGACAGCGATCGTGGCTTCTGACATGGAACCCCTCAGAGATGGTCGAGAACATGAAGGTCGTTGCCTCTTCTGATGTAGAGCTCACCGTCGAAGAGCGGAATCTCCTTTCCGTTGCTTATAAGAACGTGATTGGTGCCAGGCGTGCATCGTGGAGAATTGTCACCTCGATCGAGCAGAAGGAGGAGTCGAAAGGCAACGAGACCCAGGTCGCTTTGATCAAGGAGTACCGCCAGAAGATCGAGACCGAGCTTGCCAAGATCTGCGATGATATCCTCGAAGTTTTGGACAAGCACCTTATTCCCTCTGCCCAGAGCGGCGAGTCGAAGGTGTTCTACCACAAGATGTGCGTGATCTTGCCTGACAAATGTTGCACCTTGGTGAGGGGTTGCGCGATCTGATGGATATGTCTCTGATAGGAAGGGTGACTATCACCGTTATCTCGCCGAGTTCGCAGTTGGCGACCGCCGTAAGAATGCTGCCGATGCCTCTCTCGAGGCTTACAAGAGCGCCACCGAAGTTGCCCAAACCGATCTCGCTCCTACTCACCCCATCCGCCTTGGCTTGGCCCTCAACTTCTCCGTTTTCTACTACGAGATCCTCAACTCTCCCGACCAGGCTTGCCACCTTGCCAAGCTTGCTTTCGATGATGCCATTGCTGGTATGTCCTTTTCCTGTCACATTGCATACAGTGAGTTTGCGCTGGTGCTAACCGTGTTTGTAGAGCTTGATACCCTGAGCGAGGAGAGCTACAAGGACTCTACTCTCATTATGCAGCTTCTCAGAGACAACCTGGTGAGACATAACTTTTTCAATCCAGTGTTAACTAATGACAAGCATATGCTAACAATTTGCAATTCTAGACCCTCTGGACCTCGTCCGAGGCCGAGCCCGCCCCTGAGACGAGCGCTCCAGCCCCTGCCGAGAAGAAGGAGGAGGCTCCCGCCGCCGAGGCAGACAAACCCGCTGAGTAAAGAAAAAAAATGCTGATCTTTAGAGCAGATTAGGGAGGACAGTTGTACGCAGCATGTCTTCTCAGCGAAAGGGGCTTGAGCGACAAACAGAGTAGAGGAGTAGATAGGGACAAGACGCATTGCGATACTTGGTTATACACCCCAGGAAATTTGTGGATTCGCAACCACAACCGACTGGATGAAAGTTCGGCCGTGCTTTTTGCTCTGGAACGTCTCATTTGTTTCTCGTCGCATCTTGTCCCCTCGAGCACGCTTGGCAATTGCTGATGCTCCTGTTCCTCGTCTGTATCTCTTTTTTATTTTGTCTATTGCGTCCATTTCAAATTCCCCAAAGAAGAATATCTTTCCCTCACTCGAGCTCTACGCACAAATCCAATCAGTTACCCCAAGACCTCGACTCCATATGTCGACACTGTTTGCGGTCATGGTGTCTTACATTCTATTGATCTTATGCCATTTGTGGCTTTCGATTCTTCGTCTCTAAACTCGAATTCTAGAAGCCCAGGTAGCAGAGGGTTAATCCCAAACAGAAGAAAATATATTCAAACCAATTGCCGCTCTGCGGTAGACACTGTCGCTTTAATGAGAACGGCAATGAATCGTATTTATTCCACTCTCCTCATCTCTTCGAGTGCATTGGACACAAGTCATCGATGTCTCTGCTCGAGTCTATCCAATGGGACTGGTATGAATTGAATCGTTTCTCAACTTAAGGAGATTGTAGGTATATCCCTTCATTCAATTGATATTAATATTAAATCACGTGCCAGGTCTGCTTAGTTTTGCAGCATTGCTCACTTTCCCTCTCTTGAGGAAGTTGGTACCTGGGTGCCCTGCATACCTGGCTCAATGAGACAGACGCCCTTTGGTACCCCCTGTACTCCATACAGGCAGGGGTTCTGCTCCAAAAAGACCTCTCATGCAAGTGTACAGTATTATTGCAAGAATTCATGCTGGAGAGTGAGTCTGGATCATGCTCATTTATTTTCCTTATCGTTTCATCAAGGGATTTAGTAATCCAGCAGTGGTTTCCACTGAGTTCAACTTCTACTGTATGACGGGTTTCTTATCATGGGCAATCAAGAGACAAACTTGGAACTCCATAGCTACGTGATAAGTACAGTCTCTGGAATGCATTCGGCTGCACATCACTTGTTTGCTCATCAAGGAGACATCTTTCCCAGTCCCGTTTGAGGGCGGTATCTTCAGAGCTGATATGTTACTCAATATCGATCTAATTACAGTATTATTGATTCTTTACGATGTGCTGCAAGCATGATAAGTACATCAATCCATGATGATCCGGACTTGAGTGGGCTACGAAGTCAACCCCTTGACGAAGGAGCTGTACGTATCAATCCCTCGCAAACTCGCAGGCGATTAAATTGGACTTCTGGCCTGCAAGTTCTTGAGCACGCTGTGCTTACCACTTCGAAAAGGATATATGGCGATCTCCATACTGGTACTGTAGATTAGACAGCTTCGCTAGTATCTCAGCTGAATCAGTCAGGGTCCAGAGAAGAAATGACTGGCAACGGCGCACTCTCCTGAGAATGATATCCACAAGGCACACTTTATAGTGTTGTTCCCTTCTCGGGTCAGGTATAAAGTACCTATCTATTTTCAGAAGTAGGAGGTTGGATTCGACAAGCAGGTGTGAATCGATCTCCAGAAGGAGATCATCACGATGTATACAAGCAAACCAGATAGATGTATAGTAGATCTGAGTTTCATACCAACCTAGCTAGGTATGTGCTACTACTGTATTCTTCGGACAAGGTCCTCCGCTTCTCTTGGTTGGGTCGATGGCTTTCTGTGTACAGTACTGTACCTAGGTACTGCTGTAGTTGAGATTTGAAATGAGTCGAAGGTCTGAACACCCTATGAAAACAGTAATGCATAACCAGCCTGAAGTGCGGCTGCAAAGATGATCAAGTGACTAGAATGTATGACTGACTAGTTTATCTTCTCTACGTTGTGATATTATTGTACAGTATTATGATTGATTGATTGACTGATTGCATGGCTATATTCTACGACGCTAAGATCACGAACTCGCGTCGATCTGTGGCGAAGCTGGGAGAAAGAAAAGTCTAATTTGAAATAAAAAAGAAAAGAAAAGAAAAGAAAAGAAAAGAAAAGAAAAGAAACGAAAAGAAAAAAAAAAGAAAAAGAAAATCTATGTACAGTACTCCTGCAGCACATGACACATAAAACCGGTGCCTAGCTACCCGCCATCATCATCAGCAGAAGCAACCGGGCTATCCCACGTTGTTGACAGCTCGATCAAGCTGAAATAGGGTGGGTAGTGGCGAATGGGACGACTCTTCCCTCTCTCTGGCCCGAATCACGAGATGAGTCAGAAAAATACAAAGAGAATAAGAAGGATGGAATAGGTGGGCAGCATCTGGCCCCCCCGACCCATTCATTCATTATAATTCCCTCCGGCCGAATCTCTCTACATTAGTCCACAGAATTCGTAAGAAATTGTCAGTTTGTTGACAGATTGAACGGATCACGCTTAGAAGTTGCGATGGGGGTAAGGATTTGATTGAGTGGATCCATCTCATATGATGGCACACTTGTCCAGTTTGTTGAGGGGCACCCTGATGGTGACATACAATGAATGAATGCATCACGGCTCATGTTGTTCAGGAGGATAAGAGGCATCTATGAGGAAGAGGATCTTCTCCATACAGTGGCTGACTTGTCTCGCTCCCAAATACCGAGTTGCTAATGTTACGGGACCTAGATGAACTTCGTATGTATGACAACTCGTCAATGCATTGTTGGTAAAGGGGAAAGAAAAAGGGGAAAAACCAATGACAACGCTCGCTCACTGGGGTGTGGCAAAGCAGTGATGTCTTCGAGCTGGAACGTTCACCGGAGAAAAGAATCATCGAATCAGAGAAATGTACAGGCAAAAGAGTATCGAAGTGAAAATCGAAGAAGAAAAGCAGGATATCGTTGGCTGCTCCGTAAAAATGCTTTCCCGCTTTTTTTGGCCCATGACATGAAACATGTTGTCCCAGTATGCGGCTGCAAAGTCAGTAGTAGAGAAAATGAAAATCTATCCCAAATGCCAGACGCCGAGTGGGCTATGCCACAATCAGTACAATGATAAAATAAAAACGTGAAAAGATCAAGCGACTGAACAAACGCCGTGGTATGTAAGATGACATGTACAAAAGTCGCTCAAGGGAAGAAGTGTGACATGATCGCCCACGTTGCAAGACATGGCCTCGTCCGGATGATCCTGGAGTGGTGGAACATTCTGAGCAACGTGACAACGGTATGCAATGATGTCATTTTCCACCCGTTGCGCCTTGAAAACACACAACACAAGAGCATTCCAAATAGTAACGGAGCCGCTGACGATGTTTCAATGCGGCTAAAGTGGCCCTTTCCGTGCTCAGTGGTGCAGGTCGAGATGTCGCGTGGCCGCCACGCCCACAGGTCGAATGCAACAAGGAACACCGAAGTCGGCGAACGTCTTGTAAAAGGCATCATAAATGATGCCAGTAAATGGTTCCGCAGACGACGTTTGATGCGCGAATAATATTCAAATGTCCGATTGGCGTCCGCAACGAACATGAGAAGCATATCGTCGAAACACCATTTTGTAAGATAAACCAAGGCGAAAACCAGAGCGACCATCTGCTTTCTGGTCCCCTTAGATTTCGCAAGCGAGCGATTCGAAAGCATCGTATCACGTAGTAATGAAAGTTCTATGCGACTGTCGACGAGAAGGTGAAGATCGCGACGGTGTGAAATCACCACGCCCTCAAGGGGGCAACGTCGTGGACACCAATTCTGCGATGCTTGAACACCTTGCCGAATGTCGCATGTTGATATATCCATGTCGCGTAGTTTGCGACTCCATGACTCCGCATCGTTCTGAACGCCAGTCCTGTATCACCACATCCACCCCCCCAAGCGCAGCGTATGACACTATTTATGGGACTTCTTTCCCTTGGTGCCTGTGCGTGTGATTTCGCTCTTCGTCATGTTGCGTGTCAAACCACCGATGTAATCTTGCAAGAATCTGTTCTCGCTTTCAAGCTTGTCGTGATCCGATTTGACCGCCTCTATACGTTCTGCCAGTGCCTGGAGGGAAGACTGTAGTGCTCTGGCTTGCCTGAGAACAAACAACGAGCGCCCGGGTTAGCGTAATGATTCTGGGCAGAGGCCAGGAGACTCCACTCACTCTTGCAACGTCTGTCTTGCCTCCTTGCCCAGACGCTCCACGTCGGCAGAATTCCGACGGGGACTCATCGCACGCGCGTCGTCTGGACCGAACTCCTCCTCTTCGATCTCAATTTCCGGATGGTCTCGAGGCACCAATATGGAGGCGCTGGGCTTTCGACTGGCCATGCGTGGCCGCTCGCTGCGCGTTCTGCGCTCAGGTTCGGCGTCAGATATAGATGACGATGAAGAAAGCGACGACATGTGCATGTGACCGCCGTCGTTAGGATGTGGCATAGTAGGAACTGGAGAAGAGCCGTTTATATCTGACGAAGCCGCCATCATATCGTGAACTGAATTCGTGAAAGATGACGGCCCTGGCCAAAGGCTTCGCGATGTAGTCACTAAATGAGCGACTCACGACGATTACCTCCAGCAATGCGATCCAGGCGAAGGGGCGTTGCACAACCGCTCGAGGTCGCTATCTGGATCAACTATGATCGAGATGTGGAAGAAATTAAAAGGCGTCGAGAGAAGTGATCACAATCTCGAGAGACCAAGGGGAGGAGGGGGATGAATGTCTTGTCGGTTGAAATGAAGGCTTGGCGAAATCGGTTCAGCCAAAACGGTACGGAGTACTGAGTACCTATGTAGCGAAAGCCAAATGGGCTTCTCTAATTAGTGAAAAGTCGGAACTAAGGCGAGGACCAGGAGAGAAATGGCGAAATAAATCTGGCGCCACAAAGATAGTGGAAGAAAGTGGTCGAAGGAGAAGGGGTCGGAGAGTCACACAGGTCGGTGGAGGAAAACTGCGAGGTAGAGGAAGTTTAGGTCGGTAGCTCACACAGGAGTCAGGACTCGTGGCAGCCACTGTTGGGCTCATTATTTTACTCCCTTATGGTACTAGTACGGAGTTGTACAGTTAGCAAATAATAATAAAAGAAATAATCGGTCGGCCGAAGTCAAGTCTCCCGCAAAGCTTGCCAGTCACTTTAGCGGCACTGGAGACGGAGAGCGAAGGGGGGTGAGCAAGAAGTTTCTCAGTGACGAGCAAGTCCAGCGGTATCAGTGGCTGCTCCAACGTGGATTTCAGGGCCAGTCTTGGAAGGAAGTACTGTAGGAGTACTCCGTACGGAGTACCTTGTGCTGCTCTGGTCCAAGGGACCAAGGAGGGAGCGCGACGGGGTCAAGAAAGGGACAATCCACCAACGAGGATTGATGCCATGAAGATCCTTATCATCCATCGACTGGTTCACTACATTCTGTATGGCGTAGTTTACTGATATATACTCTGTAGTTCTATCCATGTATACAATACACGGTACAGAGTAGAGGTACTGGAGAGAAAAGCAACAACTGCAACAACAACAATAATGTTAGCGCAGGAATCGACCAGTCCCTGTCGATGCCCGGTCCGACCTTTGCTTAGCCAGCTCCGCGAGCACCCCTTGAATTGGACAAGCATTCAACGCTTCACAAATAATAATAATAATAATGATGATGATGATGATGACAGATCCATAATAATAGCAGAATGCGAACCGTAGTACGGATCCAGTGCTCGACTCAATTAGGTAGTAGGTAAGTTAGTAAGGAACCGTCTACAAAAGGAGATTGTAACGTCCATACCCAACCCACTTAGTTACTACTTTCCCCTCCCTGCTTATTATTATTATTATTCCTCTAGTCAGTCGACAGATTTGGTGGAACCAAGTATGGACGTAGTGACAGATGATATGTAGTGGAGATGACAACAGTCATGAACCTGTTCCCTAGACTAATCAAGCTTTTGTATCTCATCTTCTTGCCATATTATTCATATGTTTCCTTAATAGTTCCTCAGACATTCAAGAGATTGAAAATCTCTACTCTGGACAGAGTATCGCTGATACAAAAGTTACATTGAGAGCAAATCTAAAACATGCAATGAGCCCCTGCTCGCCATGTGATTGTCGAGAGAATGGTGCATAATATTATGCGATCGTGTCGATCGACAGTTAGACGAGCGCGGAATATGACAACAATGTACATATGATTTGTGGGCCCAGTTTCTCCTTCGCTATGTTTTATTCCGTATCATTGGGCCCATGAGGCTGTATACGGAAATCAAAGGAAGCATCCCATCGAAGCTTAGGTTTTCCTTTGGCCGCCACCGCAAGTTGCAAGTGTCCAGGAAAGCTTTTCGCGATCGAACTAGACAACGTGTGAGAATTAGGTGGCCTTACATACCTATTCTTCAAATAACGACTCTTCCTCGATTTTTTCCCCCTCAGAAAGGCTGATCTGTTACTCCCATGGAATCGAAAATACAAAAGTTATGTCGAAGGCATCGCGTCATGGTCATTGATTCAAAGGGAAACAAACGATGTTGAAAATCATTCGGGAAGGTGAAGCCACCTTCGAGAAAAGTCACACAGAGGGCAATTGTTCCGATCACCTCCACTTTTTTCCTTTCCACAACACCACTGTTGATTAGTGCACGCTAAATAATGGAGACTGGTCATCAACCACTGAACGGTTCGTGGACGGATGATCCATCCCAGCGGATTCAAGCCAACACAAAGTTACTACGTACAAACTCCTGAGAGGAGGTGAAACTGAAACTTCAAAGTTCAAACCAAGCAGGGATGAGCAGTTGATCAGCATCGGAAACATCTCTCCACCATCCTGGATGAAGATCGATGACCGCCAACGGCTGAAGGGAAAAAAGGAAGAAAAAAAGATTGCCAACTATGATCAGAGCCTAATGCCCAAGTAACGATGCTGCTAAGCCTGTGACTGTGCCAGAGACGCCTTGGCGGTCTGCGAGAAACGCAACAGTTGACCCCAGTTGTGTTGAAGCTAGCTACAGGATCATCTGGTCATACGTTGGTCTTCGATAATCGAGCTGCGATCAAGAAAAGTTGGAAACTGCCCGCCCATCGAAAACTGAAGGGTTCAAAATTGATCTATGAACCCTGTATCCATGGATGGTTGGAAGCGCCGCTCCTAATAGTACGCAGTAGTAGTACGGTTAAGTTAGTGCTGTACCTAAACTGATTTTTCCTTCGCCATGGAGTATGGAGGTGTCGGACCCGAGGCCCTTGTTGCAGAGCTGAAGCTAAGAGCGTGTCCACGCGTGCAGATACAGTATTCAGTATCCACTGCCATTCAGCCCTTCATGACGAAAAGAATGTCCTGAGGAATGGAGCCCATGGCTTAAACAATATTACAGCATTGATTGCAATCAGTTCCTCTTTGCTGTACAGTTGTATACTGCATACAGACATTAATTTCCTATTTTCCGGTCTTTTCTTTTTGTCTGATGATGATTTATGTATCCACATGGCACTGGCGTCTTGCAGGGAAGCAAGCCTGACCAGTCAAATTCGTTCCCTGCAATCCCCGCATCAAGGCTGAAGGGTCGCATGCGGATTTCTTCTGATACGTTAGATCGAGAGTCACGATGACTGAAGACAAGACATAGCCAAGTTGCACTCTCTTCTGTCCTGCCAAACGGCTTGATGTCATTTGTCGAAAAATAATATGACTCTATCGCCCCGGATCCGTCTTCTTGGTTTAACGGTTTTAGCCGTTCAATATCGCCGATATGTGAAAGGATCTGTATCGGTTTGAGGTTCTAAGATGATTCCCATGTATCATCATTGCAGTTTCACTTTCCTTTTCTTTCGATTTTCATTTCTTTCGTCCTTTTCACCCTTGCCTAAATCACAAGAGATGCTCGGGAAGCGTGCTTCTTCCAGCGCGACTCTTGACTTTCTTCCCTCTCAACCAGTGCGAAACCTTCAACTCCACTTCCGTTCCCACTCGAGCCGTGGTCAGTCAGTCGAAGTACGGAGTACTAGACGGATTGATCATCCTTGATGTAAATTACGGTTGGCAAATAACGCAGTCGTTGGTCAACTCTCCTTCAACTTTCAAGTCTCAACATGGCTCCCTTGTCAGTTTCATGGTCGGAAACGGCCCGCGACCAGAGAACGACATTCCTCGTAAACTCGGAACGACGAGTACGGTGCCCACGTCGTTTCGATTGCCTGTTCAGGAATCAGGATCAACAGACCTAACATGGCAGAAAATGCTGCGGAAACCACCGCCAATTTTTCTTTTTCTTGTCGGCGCTCCCGATCCACGGGGACAATCATTGATGTAGAAGGCAAGTATACCAGACAATCATGATGACGAGCGTTAGAGATCTGCAGCCGATTACGAGGTCATTCGCTCTTCTCAACCCGCGGAATCTGCTACGTAGTACGTAGTACGTACCCGTACTTCGCTGAATCTTGCGTGAAAATAATACCCTACGGCCTGCGTGGTTGCTGGTTGGTAATTGCTCACTCTCGTTGACTTTCCCCGGGCGGCTCTTTGACTCTGTAATAGGTTCTTCCAAACGTATCGGATGACTGTTCAGACGCTAGGCACAGAGTACCGATGGAGGGATTGCCCATTTTCTATCCAATCATATCAGACGAACTCTTTTGTCCTCTGGAGTCAGGGGGAGTATCAACCTTCAAATCATCCGAATTTCACCAAGATGGCGCCATAAGATCGCTCGCATGAGTCGGGAGTGATCGCTTATCTGATACGGAGTACAAGTCTGTAGGATCTTCGTGCTTCTTGCACGTCACCCAGTTTGGAACATTCATCAATTTTTGAATCAAAATTACGAACATACCGAATAGTTAGCCCAACATTATTGTGGCTTTTATCCGGCTCTCGATGGCGGATCGCTCATCGCTGAACTATGTCCGTATCGTTTCTTTAGCCGTGGGCTGTTTGTTTAGGCGGACCATGTCTCTGACTCTCCGGACTATGTATACGTGTAGTTGATATGAGAAGATATCAACAGAACAATGCCTATTCATCGTGGTTTCTTCGCAAGGAATTTGTTTCCTGGGCAATTCCATTGCTCAGAAAGATGCATAGGAAAGTCATTGTTGATGCAGGGCAGGTGGTTGAGCAACAGAACACTGTGGATCGTGATAGTGGATAGGTACTGCATACAGCATGGTACAGTACCCACGTAGGCCCTTTGACTACTTAGCTATGTAATTATTGCACAACTCAGCACAATTTTCGCCCCACATCTGATTTTTGCAGCAGGTTGCCATGATGGTTGGCCACTTAGCTCGTCCTTGCAATGGCATCTTTATAAAGTGTCACCTGTAGTTCAGATGTTTGCAAAGGAGATCATTAGAAGGTCAAGTATCAAAGAATATCTTGCTCAACGGACAAAGATAACAATAAGGGAAAAATTTTGCGAACCTTTACCAGTCCATGTTTCATAGTGCCCAGATAATTAATTAGTTTACGTGAGCGAGTTGCTGTAACTTAGTAAAAGTTTTAGTCGGTGCTCAGGAATGATGCGGTGAGCAACTTCTCACCAAGTCCTTTGTTCTGCTTCCAAGCTGATCTAGTCAGGAGTACGAAAGAGGAGAAACCCATCAGTTCCATTTACTGAGACTTTGTCTTTTCGACCTGTCAACTGAGATTTAACGAGGGATGGATCTTCTTGTCTCAATCTTTGCAGAGTGCAGTACATACCAGGAATACTTGGGTAGATAGATAGATACTAGCTAAGTTAGTTGGAGATTGAGCCTCCTACGGAGTAATGACGACAGTAATTCCTTCTAGATAATAGAGATCTCATCGAACCAATGTCTGGAGGAGCATAACATCCTACAGAGTCTAACCATCAGCTTGGCGAACAGTCTGCTCATCTCTTTGTCTTTGTTCCTCTCTCAGTGATTAATGCCTCATCTTTCAGTGTCGGAGACCCAGTCTTCAATGATAACACAATTCCAGGAAAGTTCGAACTTTGTCTGACCTTATCTCCCAAGTCATTCGACGGCTTTTCATTCACGAACCACACTAATGTCCAGTATCCACTGTGCTGCAGGAGCGGCGTCGGGAAGTGTCTGTCCGTTTTCCTAGTTGCATGTAACTACGTTGTCGCTGACGTTGAGAACTTGACCGGCCGAGCAGCCCTAGCGAAAGGGTGCGGGAAGGATGAAAACCTAGAAGAAGATGACGGTGTGGGAACGCCACAATGGGACTAACTGAGATCGTTAACAGACCCTCCATGGTGAATACTGTCATCATGTTCAACACAAATCCGACATGTCATGATGGGAGGGAGAAAAGGTGACAAAATCCCTTGGAGACATTTGCTACAAATTCATCTAATCCTGTTAACAGTTTTATTCGAGTCCGAGACAGCGCTGCTACGAAAACTCGACATTATTGATTTATTGATTTATTTATTTATTGCACACTCTATCTGGCAGCGAGCAGAATCTGATTCATTGACCAACTGGAAAGTTCGCGGGTTCGCTCATCAGCGTTTCTGGGGACCGTCTTTGTTTGCTTCATGGCAACAGGATGTACAGGATGATGGCATCATCAATCCTACACAGTAAACTTGGCATCTTCCCTAGCAAGGTCGCCTTGATACACGATGTGCTATAATTTAGTTACGTAGTTTAGCTTCCAAGGATCTTTTCCCGTCCTGCACCTTTGTACAATGACAAGAGCCACAGGGACTTCATCATGGATTACTATCATCTGGATGAATAAATACCTCGCTGAGAAGATGGGGTAACTGAGAAAATCTTGGATCACACCTATCAAAGTGTACCCGGTCACATTAACCTTCTTCTAAACGGCTTCAAGAATCTCTTCCCACGACATAGAGTACGTATCCATTGCGTCTCAGGCACTGATCGGCGGATTGATGCTACTGTGATGTACTGCGTTGCGTATATGTTGATATGACCAAGTCAGCATTCAAGGGAATAATGGAACGAGAACAGCCAGCTATTGGTTTCGACAATAACGTACGGAGTATAGGGCTCAAGGACGTGTGCTGAGAAACGCTATGAAGAAGTATACACCAGGCACTGTTGTCACGGACGACATGATCTAACAAAGTTTGAAGGAGCAATATTCAATACCAGAATGACATTTTGTGATAGGATCATGGACTCATTAATGTTAACAATAACTCCTGCAAGCTCTACACTCTATCAGGAACCACGACAGACAAGAATTGGGGAGCACTTCTCTCCTTCCCTGCGTTGGGTCCAAATCGAGAGGAGCTAGTTTCCAAGCACGCAAAACCCGACAAACAATGCGGAATCCGAACGCTCTTTATCATAATGTAAAAATATAACTCCAGGCGGCGCTCAACGTCGTTGAAAATCAACCCAAAATGAATGGATCCGACCAAACCAAAACCAAAAAGGCATCAACCAGTCAGAAAAGGTCGCTGATAGGAAATCGTATAAAAGGATCAGAGCAGGTAAAAGCTTATACAAGAATGGAATAGACAAAAATGTACAGATGCGTATGTACTTGGGGAGTCGTCGTCTCTCTCCCTTCTTGCCGCTGAATGAGAGAACTTCTGTCCAGCAGAGAATGATCAGGACAGAGCAGGTTCTGACTTCCATTGGAACAGCGCTCTCAACACGGCGAGGCCACCAGATTGTGTCTCGACGGTTCTGCCGCGTCCACGATCGTTGTAGTCCTTTGGCTTGAAAGCAGAGGTATTCGAATCTGTCGTCTTCGGCGACGTCTTCTCAGAAGGGACAGCATGTCGGTTCGTACGTGCATCCTCGAGGCCATGCATGCCAAAGCCGTCCGTATGATTCCCAGCACTTTCGCCATCACGACTGCGCAGAGGATTGATGAGCTGACCAGAGCTATCCAATCTCTCGCCATAGTTGCGATAGTCAGCAGCCCCGTAGGGTAGGGAGCTACTATCAGCAACGCCAGGTTCGAAGACGCGGTACTTTCTGCCCCACCATGTTCCGAATTTCCCCTCGTCATTCCTTGTCATCAGCGCGGCTTTGGCATTATGTTCGATCCATGGTCGGTACGAACGGCATCGGTCCTGATGCCAATCGTACTCATATTCCCACTCGGTTTCGGATCCGGATCCTGACAATGACTGACGCCGGCGAAAGAGGAACTCCTCTTCCTGTGGTCGAAGAGGTCGGCAGAATTCTGCAAGATGATGGAAGAAAATGCCCTTGAATGTCTGGCTATCTTGGGAACAAGTACCCCAGGAGTCACAGACTTCCTCGAGGACGCCACCTCGGCCGAGACCTGCCCATATTGTGCTCGAGGTGTCTGGCCATCCTGTAGCCTTCATCACCCTATCAATAAGCTCATGACCATCGCGCATGTAGTCATGAGATATAGTAGCTAGCCAGAGGCCCCTTAGCCCGCTGAGGAGGACGCCCTGATTGTAGGTGTAGACCATTGTATTGAGGACGTCACATTTGCGCGAGCCCGGCTGCGACGAGCTCCGCCAACCGCTGATGTGAAACCCATCAGCATACAGGCCACCAAAGCCGGTCATGTTCGAGTGCTTGAGCCATTTATACGCCTCCACGGCAGCTTCCAGATGAGCTGGGTTGTAAGGATATTTCCACGCGCGCGCCTGAGAAGCAGTCTCCTTTCCCTCCATAAAGGGTGAATCGATGGGGTCGCCCGGGAAGTACATATACATCGCAATACTTGCCGTGATGAAAAGCTCGTTTGTGATCGCATTCTTGTAGGGGACCAAGTAAGGGTTCCAGATCATCCCTCCCTCACAGAGCGTCTCGTCCCATCCTGCGGAAGCAAGCTCGTAAAAGATTCGTGCTCTATGAGCGGCAGGAATGCGTAACTGGGTCCCATGCCATCGCCATTCCGTGGTAATGTTTAGCCAGTTTATGCGGGAATAGTGCAGATCGTGATGCAGCTCCTGCAATTTGATGTTCTCCAGCCAGCCCAGTACGACCCAGAGCATATCATCATAAGCTTGATTCCTCAGACTGAACGCATTTTCGCCAAAGTAGAATGCGGTAATCTGGTCGGCAAACTTGTTGATCAGGTTCTCGAACGCAAGAAAGTTTCTAACCATCATTGTGTTCAACTCGTCGGCTGCGTCATTTCCTGAAGATACTATTGACGCCAGGATCTCGTCCGAAGCAGCGGTCAATGATTCAAGAGTCGCAGAAACATGCGTTCCCAGAACTGCGGCCGTCCAATCGATGCTGGTCGGCCATGTCCCCTGCCATAGTTCGAAGTATTCATCCTGCATCACATTCAGTGCGTAAATCAGGTCGTCCAGCGTGCTCTTGGCAGAACCCTGCGAATCTGGCGAGGGATCGAGGGGAAATTGATCGAAAGTCGTTTCGGTCTCATCGTGAACCATTTCCTTGGACGGGTGCTCCAGTACTCTTTGCGACAATGGTGCAAGTACTACATTCTGGGGTTGCCGCGCCAGCGCATTGGCCCCACGCAGGAACAACGAAAGAACAGGAAGAGATAAAAACAAAAAGAGTGACATTGCCATAGATAATGAAGGTTTCGAAATCCGCCTTGGACAACGCTAGCCCAGAAGACAAGGTTGTAATTGCCTGTCAGCCGGAGGTAATCGAAAGATCCATATGGAGGAGAGAGCACGAGACGTGGAGACGGCTGTCGCGGGGACACCAGGGCCTCAGGACCCTTTGCTACTTCGTAACAAAGCGATCCAGAGGAGTCTCGAAGCGCAGAGGATATGGCAAGTCAAACTGCGTCAAATTGTAGGAAAAATGAATGGCTGGAAGGATGGGAACAAAAGGTTGTGCGACAGCTGCTGGTAAGATGTTAATTAAATGTAATGGGAATATCTCCACCCCAATCCTCTAGAGCAGCCCATCGGCCCATCCATGGAAATGCGGGGGAAGGGCTCTTAGCATTTTGCCTCTTCACACCTCGCTTCGGGCCTGGTCCATTTCCACCCCAGAAAGTGAAGGGTTAAGGCACACCCATTAGCGGCCATCGAATGTTCTCTTTAGAAGCGAAGGTAAAATCTGTCTGGTGACCCTCCAACAAAGAAGACCGGAACCAATGGATACACCCTCATCTGGCTGGGAGATAGTTCAACCTAATGCTTTAGCTCCATCATGTGCGTATTTCAGCGTGATCGAAGATTCTTTGCAGAGAGAACTAAGTATGCACTCTTCCACAGGGGTAAGAAAGACATGAATGGTTCCATTCAACTGGACTGTGTCATGCGACCAGCTACTGAATAATAGCCCTTCGCTCAACTGATCACTTCAAGCCTATATGTTATCGACAAACTCAAGCCACAGCTTCAGAATAACTGAAAAAAAATGAAGAAAGATGTTTGTTTTTGCATTCGCCATTCAGCATTACTCTGCATGTTAGATTGCAATAATTCTGTATTCAATTTTACAGAAACAATCTCTCTGCTAACTGTCATTTGCCACTCGACATCATTACATGCATTCAAGATTCATTTTGTGCTTTCAAGAAAACAAGTCTGCCAAACCCGGATATCCTGGTGCGGCGAGAAAAGATTATAAACCATCTAGTTCTGAAAACCAGTCAGTGCAATGTCCGATGAGGAAGATCGGGTATTGAAATTCGCACCATTTGGTAGAAACATCACGGCGCCGGCAAGTAGCTTTCCCCAAGATCCCTGGAATATGATCCATGAAATGGGTATACAATGAAAGGAAATTCTCGAGGGAAAGGTATTGCCGGCCGCAAGCACGTTTGTTTTTCTCCACCATCACAACCAGCTTTTTGAGCTGTCGCGGCCGTAGCCAGTCTGTCCAGCAGCGCGATGTGGGTATGAAAAATCTCTGGCCATAAACATTTGATCCCCGTTCTCTTCAATCTCTTCCATTGTCAGCTCCCGGGCTGCGACTCCTCTCGCGACTCCTGCTGCGAGCTCTTCCACCGCGACCGCCCTTGGGCCCACCACCTTTACCCTTGTTCGATGGCGGGGGTCGGACAAAGGCGTAGTCAACTTGAATTGTCTGATCGAGCAGCTTCGTTCCGTTCAAAGCTTTGATAGCCGCGGCGGCTTCGGGGAGAGTGGAATATTCGATCAGCGCATATCCCTAGAGGCCAGAGTAACAGCGTCAGTACTCGTAGCTGTCGTTTGGTAGTCTTGAAAGACATGATGAAAGCTCTCAATTCCAAAGCGACGTACGTGCTAGATAGATAAACGTACCTTGACATAACCTGTCCGGCGATCGAGATTCAAATTGAAGTTTTTGATCTCTCCGTACTCCGCAAAGAGATCGGTGACGTCCTCCTCAGACGCCTCTTCATGGATGTTGGTCGCTAACACAATCCACCCTTCAATGCTGCGCACTGCGACAGCCCCAGATTGTGTCCGAGGTTCGAAGTTGCCGTTGCCAGACTGCACAGGGGCGTTCTCGTCCTGTGCGACAGGAGGGTCGACTTCCATTTCATTCGACATGGCGGATTTTGTGAAGGGCGACTGACGGCGAAAGAATAGGAAATGGAGTTATGAAATTGAGAGATAAGGATGCTCCGGCCGCTGAATCCACTTGATATATTGCGTGATCAGTTACGATTAGTCTTCTGCAATGAAAAGAGGTGTGGACGGGCACTGTTGTCTTCTAAATGAGAACTTCGCCGACGTTCAATCAGTTCTGATTGCTTATGTAAGCCAATACACACAACACTCAGGTCATCTACTAGTAGTACTGAGCAGGTCTACCTCAGCCCTGGAGGGCTTATCGATATCATCCTTTAAATCGGTCAGGTGCTATTGAGCATGTTACCAATTGCAGCATTTACTTATTGAACGTGAAAAGGGGATGGAAGCTGTAGATGCATTCCATTTCTCCAGGCTGCGCTCTGCTCTAATCATTTGGATTTTGCATGGCTGATGCTCTCAATGAAACTGCATATTGAGCTAAGTAACGTCGATGACTCTGTCTTTGCTCCATAATCCTCTGTTCAAGGATGCTCTAGATAGTTAGGCTAATAAGAGACCCGGCGAACAGTTCGAAACAAAGCTGAATTAAGCATTTCTTAATGTGCAGTTCGAGAAGCCATAGACCCGTAGAGACATGAACAAGCCGACACGCTGTTTTGAAGTTCAAAGGGATATCCTGACTGGAGAATAATTCCGCGACCCTCGCTGTACGCCGTTTCATAGTAGACGGCACAATGGTCTCTGTTGATTTTGGAAGAAAGCTCGCTTCGATCAGCGTTAGTGTAATGGACGCAGGGAGGAGGACAAAAAGCCGGATGGCCAGCATTAGGAATGCTGCAAGAACTTCTGTGATAGCCGTTTTTTGTGCCCTGATTCTAACAGGGGAATCTGGTTCCACAAGGAATGTTGTAGAGGTGTTAACGTAGGTAGGCATATACTCCATCAGGACCTGCACAGTTGCATGGACTGAAGCTGGGAGCACAAGTGTTTTCCACCTTTCCCTGTCGTGACACAATAACCTAAAGCTTAACGAAGTGGCTGAAATTGTGCTATGTGTCCAGTGAAGGTGCAGTTCAGCAAGCAGGACGCTGGAAATGACATAGGCAACAGGTCTTAAGACAGCATGACCAAAGACCAGAATCTGTAGCAAGCCTGTACCAGCAGACCGAGCAAGATGATAGACAACAGCTGCATCGAGCCCTCTACAGAGCATCTTTATACCACCAGTGCGATATAGAAAGTAAAGGGCCTCGCGAACCTTGCGCGAGGCTGGAACTTGTTTGGCACTGACTCCATCGACTACCATTGGATCCTTGAACGTTTCATGTACTTGTAGACTCTCGAGTATCACCATCGAGACAACGACATGGCCGAGAGCATAGCGGATCTGAGGTATGCCACGGGTTAGCCTTTAAGACATTGTGGTTAGACCTAGGATAATGCTTACCAGTCCACTTAAAACTGCAGAGATTGTTGGGACGAGGAGAAGAGGCAGAGCTACCTCCTTCTGTTCAATCTCGTGCACGAGATTATTCACCCCAAGGAAAAGATCGCCATATCCTGTAGGAGAAATGAAAATATTCAGGGCTTGGCGGAATAGGCTAATGATAAAATAAGACAATAGAAGTCACAAAACGACCTGTAGTGATTGGTAGTTTTTCATTCTTGGATTGTGGCATGGCAAGACTTCCCCAGGCGCAGAGTAAACCATGAAGACGGGGATCTGGTAAGTGATGATGCAAGTTGGATGCTTCGAGGGCCCAAAAGCAGGGGGCTTAAAGGCGGAAGTACCACCTGAGACTCATATTAAGTTGGTGACTCTCAAAAGGCCTAGTTACTTGTCCCAGACACGGCAAAGAGATGCGAGTCCCATCGTCAGGGGCCTAATAAGATTGTGAGGTGATGGGGAACAATGATTGGCAACAATAAGATCTCAGAGGCTGTAATCAATCAATAGTCGTTGGAAGGTTTAGTGCGTTTTATAAAAGACATGGATATGGAATTATGAAATCTCCAGCCTTGTGTAATGTGGCATTGATGTTAAAACTCGCCAACCACTGTATGCTGCTGCTGTCTCTCAACCCTATCTTATCTATCGTCATCCTTCCCGTCCTATTAATAAATCCTTTCGAATCTGAATCGCTGGCATCCTTTTCTTTTAGCCTTTTCTGTTACATCAAAGAACACACAATGTCTCTCACGCAAAACCAGAATCCAGATGCAAAGATATCTGCGGCTGTCTTTTTGTATCTTGTTTAGAAAATAGTGTGTAGGTAGAAGATCTACAATCCTGTGTAACCATGCATGCGTTGACAATAAATGCAGGGGTAACTGCAGATGCAGATCTACGTATAGTACTGAGTAACACACCGCCAGCTTGCCTCGACAGCAGTGTAAAGATCTTCAGCCCTGTGTAACTGTGATGTCAGTAAGAAGACTTGCCATACTGAAATTACAGTATAGAACAAATCAATCTAATATATGGTTGGCTCATTTCTGGAAGAGCGGTAACCATGATGTTTCAGTTGTGTCGGTTCTCAAGTGCCGAAGCTGTAAGGGTTCATAATTCTGGAAAAGTACTCTGTACTGCAGCTGGGATAAATTATGAATACTCGCCAGCGAGAGCAAAGTGGGATGAATAGGAAGACCTCCCCTGTGACAAGTAAAATCAAGGTAAAAACACCCACCTAAAGTCATCCTCCCTCCAAGACGTGAATCTTCATTAGTCGACTGCCCCCCCTATTTCACCACATCTCTGCACACCTCCATTAGGACAAAGCGCGACGAAAAATGCGATTCAACGCTGGGATCATTGGAATTGCCGCGATGGTAGCGGCTCGAGCTTGGGCGCAAAAACTGAGCTACGAGGACAGCATAACCGCACTTGCGTACGGCAACGTGGAACTACAAGGCAGCTCCTCAGGGGAAGTATGGCTCAACGTCACCGGGTTTGCCGCGGACAAACTGCCTCACATACAACATGATGTTGGGATTTTGTCAATGGACAATGTCGAGCCGCTCAACATCATAGCCGGGTTGGCGAAGATCGCGGCCAGCAAGGGCAAATGGGCGACGTTGTATATTCCTATACAATGCCTTCGCGATGAATGCCTTTGCCGAGTACACCAAAGTCACCAGCGAGCAGATGCAGTATGGCCTGTGGAAGGCAGTTACGGGAGAAGGGGACGACGCCGAGCCCGACATGGCCCTGATCGACCTTTACGCCAGCACATCTAGCTCGGAATATTTGAGGGCCGCGTTCAGCAACCTCAAAACGAAGTCCAAGCTCACAAAGAGGTGGACAGGATGGTTCTGTAGTAACGCACACAAGGCAGCAGCATCTGCCTGTAGGGCGCTAATACAGAGCCTCTCGGGAAGTGTGACCGTCAAGTCTGGGGGCCCCAGGTCCATCTGTGCTGGCGGATGTTGCATCAGTTGGAGCGCGAATGCAACATTCCAGTACCAGAACCTCACGAATGCTGCAAACTATTGCTTGCAGATGTGTGCAACAGCAGATGTGAGCTGTGAGGTCAAGGGTGTGAGCTTACAGGGGACCATTGTCGACGAGTGTGTAAGCAATAGGGCTACTGGTTGCGAATGAGATGCGAGGGAGTATAGTATCTCTTCATACTCAGGCTGGAGAGTGTCTGCGCACTATAGGGCTGTTCTCTACAGCAATTATTACTGAAATTACTCTTCAAGTCTCAGCTTTGCTTAGGGGAATTTCAGAAGGGAGATAATTAGAGGCAATAGAAAGCTGTTGAATTGGGTATATGACTTAGTAGTATCATTTGCCCCTTTGATGTTCCACTAGGACTCATCCACTGTATTCAACGTATTCAATATGCACCTTTCAAAGACTACTTTACAGCCACAATGTATCTTTTTGATCTGACTCTTTCCAAGTGAGGGAGTGAGTAGGTAGATTACTGTACTTCTCAGATTGGACGGATGGATATCATTTGCTAGACAACTCAAAATTGATCTACTGTTACTCACAGATTTCCTTGATATCATCTCCAAGAAATCCATGGATATTTCGAAGGTACTCTATAAAGTTTCTGGGCCTTGAGTTTCAGTCTAGCAATCAATTTCACATCGTCTTATCTCCGTCTCTCAGATTCTGCAACAAGTCATGATGGAAGGGCCTATATGTTGGTGTGTTGCTTGAATATTCGACTCGAGGTATGATTTGGATGCACTCAATGTATTCAATATATAACTTTCGAACATTTCAATATCATGAAATCCCCACTTCACGCGTATCATATCTGTCAATTTGACTTGGAACTGAGGAAATTGCCAGTCAACTGAAGTCAATAGTCATGGCGTTGCCAGCGCGACATGCAGCACCTGGCTGTCAATTCACCGAGGCCGCCCCAACTGACGTTCCAGCAAGCACGACAACATCGATGTCGACTCGAGGTGAGGGGAGACGTCATTCACTGACCTACTCACTCTGCTTCAGATGGCGTCGTCAAGCTCTTTTCCAACTGGTCTTTGCAACAGCATCTTCAACCCTTCAAGACAGGATCTTGATCTCGCAACAAACCCTCGAGAATCTCAGGATTACTGAACATCAGCCACACAGATGCGGTGGTAAGTCTCATATCGCTATATCCACAACGCCCAAAGCTGACCGTTTGTCTCCCAGTGTCGATCCACGCTGCGAGTGCCAACCGGCGCGTATCATACCTCACCAGAAGCCTCCAAGCCTTGAACTTGTCCTTCGTGGCCCTGAACCAGGACAAGTCGTCGAACTTCACCAGCCAGAGGCCGAACTCGACGTCGTGTTCGACTTTCTCGGACATGTCATGATAATCAGAGAGACGGTTTCGGACCCCCAGAAGCCAGAGTCGCCATATGTCGTTTCCGTGCAATTCGACTTCACGAACGCAAGCTTTGTGAATCTCGAAGGACGCGACGATGGCTCGCTCCTGCTCTCTCTTCGCATGCGCGAATCAGCCTGCGCCGTGCCGGGAAACAAGCTCAAAACTAAGAAGAGATGTCCGGGCTTCACGCTGTACCAGCTTGAAAGCCGGTTGTGCAACGACCTGGTCCTGAATGGATGGCCACAGAAAGACGTACAGCTGCTTTTTCCAGCTTCTCGCATCAGAGGTTGGAGCACCGTGGCTTTGATACTCTTGACGTTCAAGAGGATTTCGTCAGAAACTTGGTGCTCTTTGGTAAACATGCATGGACCAGCAACAATAGCAGGCTTGGATTGGAACGAAATGGAGAAAGACATGGTCTTGGAGAAAGAGGAGAAGTTCCAAGGTCTGACATAATTAATGGGCAAGGAAGTATGGCGATTGACGAAAGATACGAAGTCAGACGGACTGTGGTATTCCACAATGCTTTGCACACATGAAGGGAAATACACTTTCTTGATGAGACATGAGCATCTTCGGAGCTGGATTGGCGCACACTGGTATGGATTTCTTTTTCGGACCCGCAGGACAATCAGAGATTGGTTTCATCTTCCAAAGCGCAGTTATCTGGTTTGCTTGCATTCGTTATCTCAATCAAGTCGGCTTCTCAATAGCTATTGGAGGCTTGTGTACATAGGATTGAGCGAGGCGGGTGATGCCTCTACAACTTTGCTGAACGCCATGGGTCGCTTTTCGAGATTGCAGAAGATTCTGATGGCGCAGATTCAGCATGGTTTTAAGTTGCACAGTTGATCCAGCTCTTGTGATACTAAGCTTTCGATTGTCCTGTCTAAACGTAGCATCGCCCTGCGAGACTGAGGCACATACTTCGAACAGTTCTCCGAGTAGCTAAACCAGGTGAGAAACATTATAGGCAGAACACAACCATCAACTCTTCGTGTCAACGTGGAAGACGATGGAAGGAGTACTTTCGGTAGTTGCGATGTTCAAGCTTGCGCAGAAACTGTGCGGACAGTGCTGATTAGGAAAACCAGTCAAAACGCCATCTATTGTTGGCAGTCAGTTCTGGAAGACACTCTAACATGATCATGAACATACGCCATTCCAACAGTCTCTTGGAACACTATGGAGCTTTGCTAGGAGTCGCAAGTTCCAGCCCAGGGACCGAGTTACGCTTTCCACACTCAGACCATTAGAGATACACAGCAGGTTTATTCAAAGTGCAAAGACTTTCTATTCTCTAACGGTCAATAATAATTGCAGTCCTGAAAGATCGAAGACCTCTAGGAGCGACCTGGGGAAAGCATGAGCCAAAATACTCCTTTCCATAGTAACAAGTAATTTCCGTACGAATTAGTCGCTGGCCGCGCGGCAGCTAACGAACCCCTGCGGAGTTTTAACTGTTCCATCATCCTGCTTTTCGGGGGGTGGGGGGGGGGAACACAAGCTGCGGGCAGCCTTTGAAATAATAATCTCTCAATCTTGGCCTGCAAGGATGGCGGCAGGGGCCCCTTAGTTTATACACCATGTACAGGTGAAAGATGACGTGAAGTTGCGAACCATGCTCAGGAAAACATCGAGCATCGAGACCCCAGACTCAGACGGTCTGGAAAGACTGGAATATGGATTATCCAACCGTTCTTATGAAGTCTAGCCGACCAGTGCTGACCTGCAAATCTTGAAAGAAACTTGACGGCGCCAGGAAAGGGAAGAAACGGAGTTGATAGTACACGGCTTTGGCCCAGCATTGAGGTCATATTTTGCAGCTTACGGAGTAGATTGTTTGAAATTGGTGGGATGCAATACAATAATTGTATCGTCAGTGACTGCGACACATCCCTCCCTTTCTTCTTTCTGCATATGATCCTGCTGCTGTTTGCTTGCTTCGGAAAGCCACCGAAGGACGGGGAAGTCTGGAGATAGTGAGACATGTCTTCCAGTACTTACAGTCCTAAGTTCCTAACTGATACTCCGTAGTTCTCCGGACAATGCGATTCAGCCGGTGGTCCGATCCTTGGTCGTCTACGAGGTATAACGATGAGGTCTTCTGTCCATGCAAACGGGGAACTCCAGCCAACAGGAATCGGACATGAGAATCTTGGAGAGACGTTGTTAATACTGTATTGTTCGCTATTCAAAAACTTCACGCCCAAGGCCGAGGCAGATCATGTGGTCAACAAGAGAAAACCTGTTACGGACATCTTCCACAGGATCTCGGCACAGGGAGGATTCGGCCCCTTGAAGGGCATGGCGCCAAGGTTGGTGGCCCACCATGAAGCAGGTGAAATGGGCGATAAATTTTTACCATCAGATGCGCCCCAGAAGACAATCGGAGACCCAAGATATTTTATATACACTCGATTTCAGTGGTAGGACTCCCTACGGAGATGGTGTGATGATAGTACGACATATTAATCCTGCCGGTCTTGGACTTCCAAGGTTTGATGAATTTTCATGGTCACAGTAAAAATAAATCAATGTTCGCTTTAGCTAAACTTTAATTTTCAATGGTGCTTCATCTTGTGACAGCAGAGTCTGACCACTACTATACGTAGTACTCCGTAGCTTCTAACTAGTAAGCAGAATCTTCACGGCTGCAAAGTGGAGATGGAATCCAATTCCCAGATTAATTGTCGAAGTCTCGAACTCCAAGAGTCGAAGCAAGGCGGGAGGATTGTCAATTTCCACTGAGCTCTTGGAATCTAGTTTTTACTGTGTGAGTTACTGTGGACTGGGGTAGGCAAACAGCGTTGAACCAATGCGAGAGCTGGGTGACACTGGCCTCGTGAATGGTGGACAACTATTCCCACATAGGGGACCAATGGAATGACGAGTGTTCCTGGCTGGTGGTTGCAAGGTTGGGACGATGGATTTCGAAAGGGTGTACAAATCAGTGGGCAGTGGGCAAGCAGAGGTAAGAGTACTGTACTGTACTGCACTTCTGTTCAAATGTTGACCACTCAGTACAAACCGCTTCTACTATTTCATCGAGCTATTCAGCCCGCAACTCCATCTCTGTTGTCTCAGAGAAACCTTGCATGGGATCATTTTTTCCAGTCTGCTGTCCCCTGTCGTGGAGCAGTCTGCGTGAGCCCAGGCTCTTCCAGTCTACGGAGTACCAAGTCTGGCAAATGCTAACCTCGGACACCCTGGCTTTCTCCTTTGCAGCGTACCCCCCGGTACTACTCAGTCAACGTTGGATTACTGTAATACAGATCACCTATCATCTAATACCCTCCCTGAGCTTTTGTGGATAAATATTGCGAGGGAAAATTGAATCGTCGATCCATCCTTGCTTTCCAAAGTTTTCTTCCCCATCGCCCCTGTATTCTCGACGACGATCATATCAATGATGCTGGTGGCTTGTCGGGATCTTTCAGTGTGTTTGCGTATTTGGTTGGTACTGTATGGTCTAGGCCTGTGCACCTGGGATGAAAGAAAAGCCAGTCTCAATTAAATGTTGGCCACGACGGAAATAGCCCTAGGTCATCGCCAAGTTGCCAATTGGACCCTGAATGGAGGATGACAAAACGCATTTGTGGATGGGGTAGTCAGTTAGTGTGAGCGACGGGGTCTCGACTATGCCTGCCAAAGCAGGTCTTCACATCTTACGGACTATTTGGGGCTTCATTTACACTTTCTCCTAATCCCGGGTTCTGTCCTCGCATGATCTTTCCTTTCCCACCTGCGCAACCCTGTGGTCTTCTTCTCTTGCCTTCTTCCACTCGCTCTTCCATAGGCCCATTGTCACTCGTTTTCTATACTCTGCTGCTTTGCCTGCTTTCCCCGCAAGAACCTTCGTTTGCCATTCTGCCATAACACCATTCTTTTTGTTCATGGCTGCAGCAGATTCCATTCGTTCAATTGATTTCTAGCCATCTACCTAATACGCCGTTCGTTTCGCTACCAAATTGTCGTGGATGTGCAATATTCTGGAGACTTTCTTTGCCAGACGGACTTGAATTCACCAGCGGAAAAGGACGAAACGAGTGCACTTGATCTGTCGATATTGCTTGTATTCCCTCGCGCTGGGTCCGATTTCACTTCCCAGAGACAGGGCTCAATCGACTCAGCCTGCCAGTCAGAATACCCCGGAGGACACCACACAAGGCACGCGACTGCCGTTCTTGTTCTCGAAATTATTGACTAGTGTCTGGGATACAGTATTATGTGCTAGCGAAGAACCTGAGGAGATAAAGATTGATCGGCAATCGTCCGAGTAATTGAACTGGAGCTCACCACGGCGATCATCGATTCTTACTCGTCGTTTCTCCATCAGGTCTAGGAGCAAGTTCCCCTCTATACACGTGTTTTCAGCGCGATGTTACCGTCGTCACATTATCTACAATGGCTCTGCTCCATTTCCGTCTTTGGCCTCTCGAGGTCAACATTGGCGGCAGGTACTGAGGCTTGGAAATCGAGATCGATTTATCAGACCATGACAGACAGGTTTGCTCGGACTGATGGATCCACAACCTATCCTTGCAACACCACAGAAGGCTTGTACTGTGGAGGAACCTGGAGGGGAATGATCAATAAGCTTGACTACATTCAGGGCATGGGATTTGATGCCGTCATGATATCTCCCATTATCGAGAACATTGCAGGCAGGGTGTCTTACGGTGAAGCCTATCATGGGTATTGGCCTTTGGACTTGTATGCGCTAAATTCGAACTTTGGCACTCATCAAGATCTTCTCGACCTGAGCAACGCGCTCCACAGCCGCGGCATGTATCTCATGATGGATACAGTCGTGAACAACATGGCTTACATTACCAACGGTAGTAACCCGGCGGATTCTGTCAATTACTCGGTGTTCACTCCTTTCAACAGCCAGAGCTATTTCCATCCGTATTGCAACATCACGGACTACAACAATTACCCTCTTGCTCAGAGGTGCTGGACTGGCGACTGGATCGTCCCGCTTCCTGATCTGAATACCGATGACCCCACCGTTCAGCAGATGCTTCAGAAGTGGATCCAGGATATGATGTCTACGTATTCGATTGACGGAGTGCGTCTCGATGCCGCAAAACATGTGACCCCGACGTGGCTGCCCGCGCTGCAAAATGCTGCCAATTCCTTCATGACCGGAGAAGTCTTCGATACCAACCCAGTTATGATCTGCAATTACACCAACAATTACATAGCCAGTGTTCCAAATTATCCGATTTGGAACGTCGTTAACGACGCTTTCACTCACGGCAATACGACTGGCCTGACAAATATGATTCAGATAATGAAGAACACCTGCAAGGATGTAACAACTCTGGCCTCATTCACCGAGAACCACGACAATCCACGTTTCGCCTCTTTGGATCCGGACATTGCGGTAAGTTTGACCACTCGGTTACGAAAATCTTTGATACTCCAAGTAGCACGAACAGAAACACTTCGGAGCATCCTCAGCTAATTGCTCATCGCACAGCTCGCCAAGAATGTTCTGACTTTTACCATACTCTTTGATGGAGTACCTATCGTCTACCAAGGTCAAGAACAGCACTTCAGCGGTGGAGCCACTCCTGCGAATCGAGAAGCATTGTGGCTGTCCGGTTACGATACCAATGCACCACTGTATCAGTTAGCCTCGAAGTTGAACAAAATCCGCAAGCACGCCATTCAGCTCGATCCAACCTACGTTGACTATCAGTCCGATCCTATCTTTACGGGCGGCAGTGAAATCGGCATTCGCAAAGGAAATGAAGGACAACAAGTGATTATGATTTTGTCCACCCAAGGCTCGACCGGTGGCAGTTACTACATTGACCTGCCCATTACCTATGAGACCGGTGTTGTCGCCACGGATGTCTTGAATTGTGTCAACTATACCGTCAACGACCAGGGTACGCTGAGGGTGACTATGGACAAGGGAGAGCCTCGAGTCCTTTTCCCAGCCGACAAGCTGGCCGGAAGCGGCCTGTGCGGCAACAGCTACTATGTGTCGAACTCGACGATGTATACATCCACCTCTGCTGCTCCATCTAGCAGGTTTCCGCGTGGAGCTCTCCAAACAATGTGGCCTGCTGTGTTCCTATCAGCTTTCACCGCTGCTGTTGCTTTCATACTATGAGAATGACATGTCATCGGGGTTTGTTGTGGTTGTGCACTCGTCTCCATTTTTCACATCTATGCGGCGCAATATGGGTTCCCATGGCTTTCTTCCTTTTCTCGTTTCATTTCACTTGTGTTTTTTCGATAGTATATATTTTATCAATGATCTTGAAGTACATTCATTCCATTTCCTCCCTCATCTGCCTCGCTTGCCCTACATTATTTTCCCTTATGTTTTTAGTTTCAGAGGCTTTGTTCGACTCTCCCGACGTTGAAAAAAAGGGAGATGGAATATTGGGATGTGAAATAGTAATAACATCGAGCATATTCAAGGGTTCTAAACTCTTGAATGCCGGGACTACCTTCTTTCATCCCATGAATGCTTTTGACATATGTAGATAGGCTTGATACCAAGTAGAAACAATTCTTGCCAGGTTTGCTGTTCACAGTACTCACATGGATTCCAACAGTTAGTGGGAGCCATTTACACCAAGCCGAATGACACATTGACAGCGATTACTTGGAGAAACGGGAAAGTTTACTTTGATTTCTATTTCTTTGAAACCCACAGGATTCTCTTTACATTCAAATATCTAACCAGTTTGTTGAGCATTCTGTTGGAGTGGAGATCAGTTTGCTGTTTTAGCAAAGACAGTTCAAAACAACCAACAAGGTCAAAATCAGGAATGCTTCGTAGAGCAACTATGTACATGGGCCAGCCGCAGTGCAGTCCATTTCATGTAGGACGACACAAGGCGGGGGGTGAGATAATTCCGACGTAGTGTTTTTTATTGTCCCGATTCTGAAATAAACTTTCATGGCCCGGCTGGAGGAGGGGGGGGAAGTGAGAATTTGCCCACTATGTATTGAGCTCAAGGTTCAAACCCGACGAACGGCTCGGCTGGATTTACTTTCTGTTCTGGCTGCGCATGCCCAAGATCTGCACCATACGGACGAAGATGTTGATGAAGTCCAACTCGAGGCTGATGCTCTCGTTGACGGTGTCTCTCTTGATGAGGCCTCTCTGAGACAGACGGGCGTGGTGCAGGATCTTCTGCACATCGTACAGGGTGAAGCCACCGAAGACCGCGAGACCACCATACAACCAGATGCGCTCAGACCACATCAGGGTACGGACTGCAGTGGCAGGAAGGACAAGGGGTGCGAAACCGGACAGAGCGACGATCGTCACACCTGCGAGGAGAGGAGCACCCAGGTACATGTACTTCTCCTGCTTGGCGGTGGCACCGACGAAGGCGATCGAACCCATCATTCCGACGGTGTAGAGACCTGCGCGAGCGAGGATGGCGGGGTTCATGAACATCAGCGGGGCAAGGAGAGCGGCCTGGGTGAGGTTGAATGCGGTCCAGAGACCATACTTCACGACGTAGCTATGAGATTCATGTTAGTTTTCTTGCGTCGATAAGGCGTTCATGATGGAGGGGGTGGAGAGATTTTCTGTGTACTTACTTCTCAGGTGGTGTGTAGAAAGTTCCATACATGGTGCCAATGCTACCGACCAAACCAAGACCGACAACAGCCCAAGGGTTCATAGCCATCAAACGATACGACCATCCGTTCATGTGCAGAGCCCGAGCTGCGATGCCGATGATACCAATACCAAGGCCAGTGTGCATGAATGTCTCATTGAGGTAACTGCGCTCGAAGGGTGGCATGCCACCATCCTCTCGGGTTTCGCGGTTGAAGATCAAGTTCGTCGCCAGAATAGTTCCTCCCACGATGGCGGCGCCGTACACAAGTCGCTGGGTGAGGTTGCCTTGCGAGACACCGTAGGTTGGCTGCATGTAGGTCCGGCGGAATGCATTCTGGAAGGTCTGTCGTGACTTGGCGAAGATGGATGACGAAACGCTGCCGAGTGGCTTCGAGGAGGAAGATGGCTTGAACGGTGCGTTATGGATGAATCGAGCGGTGTTCGTTGTGAGTTTAGGAGCTTGATGAAGCGCCGACGAGACGGCGAACGGCCGCCGTAGCATGAACGCCATGACTGCGCTGGAAGAGGTTGCGGTTGATGAGATCTAGAGAAGTAGTAGAAGGGACGAAAGAGCAAGCAGATTGTATCTAGCGAGAGTGATATCAGATGCACGCCTCGGATCTTTTTGGTGACGTCCACTTACATAATGGACGACTACGGCTGCCCGAACGTTCGAGAAGTGCTGTATGCCACGTGACTCAATCGGACAAAAGAATCGCTTATCTCCAGCAGTAGCGGGGGAGGGGAAATTGCACGCTATGGCCATGTCTACCATCGAATTCTTCATAGCATTGACAAAGTCATTGACAATTGGGTGACCAAAATCTCTCGATCTTGCGTGTTTTGCCCCGATTCAACATCTACTCTAGTCGGGGCGTCGTCAGTGTTCGAGACTACTTCTCTCCAAGATCCAATTATCAAAACCCGCAAGACAGCAAGCACACTACCAACAATTTGCTGTCACATATATATGGATTCCACCATGTCTTACTTAGAGACCGTCAATCTCTCACATCTTCCATCGACTCTACCTGTTCATATCGCTCTTTACCGCGACGTCCAGAATGCGTCCTTTCTCAGGCAACAGCTCCTATCAGGAAATGCGGACTTCGAGTACGCCTTTATCGATGCGAGCATGGTATGACATTTACTTGCGCCCCGAATATCCGTAGTCACTGACCATTTACAAAGGTATACTCGAGGACGCATGCTCTCGCCGCAATCTTCCGGGCAGTAAATGATTATCTTAATGGACGCTTAAAATCTCGGAATGTCCATTCGGAGATTGTCTTCTCCCTAAGTCCGGCGAATAACGTACGCCTTGCCCTGAGTTGCATAATATTGGAAGAACCGACCTGACTAGTTCTAGATTGCCGATTCTTTCCGCAAATTTGGTTTGACGGACTCGACAAAGGACCTGTTGGTGGTCAAAGTCTCTGTGACGCCCGAAATCACCCACGAGTCTGTCTTAGCCCATCTCGCAGAATCTGTTCAAGGCTCCCTTGTGCCCTTTGATGATGAGACATTGTCCACTATCTCAGATATTGGAAAGATTAAGAAGGCGTATAAACTTGGGTTGCTGCCTTCACTACCCGCCAAAAGTGGCCTTAACCAGGTGAATGGGACTTACACCGACGAAAGGCGGCAAATGGAGGTTTCACTATTGGGCGCCATCGCATTACGTGGAGCTTCGTGATTGCCAGGCTTTGTGAAAACGCTTTGAATACATCCCTTATAATGGCCATGACCTTTGTTAGGACGACTCCCAGTCCTAGATCGCGGATGGGGCAGATCGCTCACTCTGTTTCTGTGATCCGCTGCAATGCGGCTTGGCTGTGTCTGGTCCAGCTAGACATTTCCTGAAGGCGGCGTTTCCTTATTATGAATCGCCTCAATTTGCTTCTGGGAGACATAAAAAAAGCCCCAGTGGCTCTTGCTGCAATCCCGTGAGTGATCGCTGCGTGTCTGGTGCAGAAATGATGACCGCATACATTACATTCGCTCGTTTTAGCAAGCACAATTATCTTGTCCGAAATGACAAAAGACTTAAAATAAGAGCTTCTTTTATATCTCGCATAATCAATAAAAAGTAAGCGTGTGTTGTTGTAGGATCTTGCCTGCAATACATCGGTATTTCTGTTCGTGCCGTCGGTTGCCCTGCCCACGGCCGTAATTCATCCAAAAAGGGTAATCCTGCAACTTTGCCGAGAGAAAGCTCCCCGGCCGCGACGCTGCCTTCAATTTGCTGTCGCTGTCCATCACCTCGGCTGGAAATCCGAAAATTAGAAGAAGTTCTGAAATATCAGCTAGATGGATTTTTGCTAGTGATCCGTCTCATGCCAGATCCTTTAACTAAACCCAGGATCACTCTGCCTCGCCACCATGCTCGCAGCGGGGGCTGTGATCGTTTTCTCTTCCTCACCCAACCATGACTTTTCTCACACACCAAATCAAGTCGCCTACGATCCCGAGAAATTCTTTGGATTGTCGCCGCGATGTTCGTCTCCGCCATCATTGATGTCCCCATCCGAATTGTTTCAAGCCCCAACTCGTTCGAAGTATTTCAATGCTGGATCCTCAGAATCGAACGAAACGTCGCAGAACAAGGAGAAAGTCACGGACACAGAAACTGAAAAAGGAAACCAGACAAATGCCGATACTAAGGATGATCAAATCGCAGAGAAACCGAAACGGAGGAAGAAGAAAGCTACAGACGAGTCACAGGGGGACCTGGAATTTATCGTCCCAGAACTGAGAGAGAAGAAGGCGAAAAAGACCAACACGGTAAAGAGAGGCCGAAAGCGTGATACAACGAAGGGGGAGGAATCAAGGAACAAGACACTTGTCGGGAAAGTTAGCAAGGCTGGTACTGCACAGGCGAAAAAATCTGGACAGAAAGCAGCATTGCCGCCATCTCCACCATGTGGAGAGAACGTTGCAAAGGGTGCAGATGACTGGGGAAAGAATGGCTTGCAATTGGAAGAGGCTGTGAAGCGGAGGCTGGATTGGACACCGACGAAGGATACAACTCGACAAGCTACTGATACGGTTGACGACGAGGATACAGAGTCTCCTGCAAAGTCGCCTAGCCGACGTAGTTTTGATAATTTATTCTCTGATTATGGATTTAATGGGACGACTTGTGCGCAGGGTATCACCAGGTTGAGGGATGGTTGTCCAACCAAGCGGCGACGAATAGAGGTATGATAAGACCAACTGTTGCTACTTAGCAAGCTTCAGTTCCGTGCTGATATATGCGACCAGCTCGTCGACCACAGGCTACCTTCAATTTTCAAGTCCAACTCCCATGACCAGAATAACAAGAAATTTGCCAATGCTGAAGAACAACCGCTGGCAGCACCAGGAAACGAACTAAAACCGAAGAAAGGAGGGAAGAAGATAACTACACTCACAGCTCGTGTGACAGCGCGCTACATCTCTGGCGATGTCGAGAGTTTAGGCGTGTCGAGCAAGGAAATAACACTTCCAGAGGGAGGTACCAGCTCCGAAGAAGTTGGCAACTCGAAGACTTCCGGGGAAGGGAAAGGCAAAGCAGTCGAATGGACTGTTCTATCGCCTGAGGCTGCAGTTAAGTCTCTCGAAGAACAAGATCTGATATTTGGCACTTGCAGCCAGCTTGAAAGGGAAGATTCTCCAACGACGTTAAAAGAGACGCAGCTCGCAATTCATGCGTCGGAAGAATTCGCTGCTGGTGCGCAGACTCCATTTCTTCGCGAGGCACAAGGATTGGATAGGTCATTATTTACAGTGACATCGCGCTTCGCGAGTCCGAGAAACCTATGGTGCGTTGCCGCCAGGGATTCGGAGGGGGATCTCATGCCGGCCCAAGTACTGGACATTGTCGATTTGACCAACTCTCCTGACATCTCTGCTCCTGTTCACGACACGCAGCCTCGAGATAAGAGTCAACAAGAGACAGAGGTCACAAGTAATGACGAAGCAGAGGCGTTATCAAAGAAAGAGCCCGCAGCGCCGAACCAACCTCTAGCTACAGTTGAATGTGTGCCTGTCGCGAATCCACACCCGTCCACGTCCACAAAGAGCTCTTCTAGAGCTCAAGACTCCGCCAAACCTGCGGTCGATTCGCGACTCCCGAAAATGCCGCAATACAGTGGATTCACAGACGCGCAACTGTCGAAGCAAGTCGCTAAGTACGGTTTCAAACCAGTAAAGAGCCGTAAGAAGATGATTGATTTGCTTCAGAAGTGTTGGGAGTCGAAGAATGGAAAACCTCAAGAGTCTACTGTTGTTGAAGCGCACAAAAAACCGCTGGACTCCACGAACAAGACGCCCGGATCGTATTCGGCGGGGGGAACTACAGACAAGGGGAAATTAGCTAAACCCAGCGCAAAATCCCGGACGAAATCTCCTTCATGGGCAGCGTCTGAGACTCAATTGCCGCAGGATACGCTAACCGGTGCTCGAACCGAAAATTCTAAAGCGCCGACTGCATCTAAACCTAAGCGAATGGCGAAGAAGAAGACTGTGGAGCAGAAGGAGACAGACCCTGGTCCGGCTCTCGGGGTCATCGAAGAAATCGAGGACTCAGAAGAAGAAGTGATCCCATCTCCAAGCCGACTACAAAGCCATTTTACCCTGTCTCGGTCTGTTGCTACATGCCAAACTCTGCAAACATCAACTGCACCAGGTCCGACCCGTAAACTTCAAGATCTCTCTTATACCGCAACTGCAGTCTCTCCGACGGAAATTTTGGAGCAAGCAATACCAGAACTCCCAGACATGGCCCATCAAATCACTAAGGCCGTGCGTGCCCAACCTCGCCTGCATCTCGGTATGGGGCGCAAGCAACTTAGCTGGCACGAGAAGATTCTGATGTACGATCCCATCGTGCTTGAGGATTTCGCCACCTGGTTAAATACAGAGGGACTCGGCCTTGTCGGCGAAGATCGAGAAGTCAGCGCTAATTTCGTGAGAGAATGGTGTGAGAGTAAGGGCATTTGCTGCTGTTGGAAGAGAAATGATGGGTGGAAATCGTGAATGAAATCCAATTGCATAGCATTGTCCTTGGCATTGACTTGGATACTTGAACAAGTCCGTTTTGCATACAACATGGCGCTTTTCTCGGGTGTGACTTATAGGCTCTGGGGCTTTGAACGTACGACGTTTTGCATGAGTATGGACAGATTTGGTTTTGATGCACAGTATGAGATACCCTTACAGCAAACAACGCAAAACAATGATACAAAGATGGAATATATCTTTAAAAGCACACTCGGCCCAAGTTTGGCATTGTCCACGCATGAATGATGGCGAGTACGGCATTTGAAGTCCACCACATCTACTTTGAAAACTTACAGAAATGCGTTCTTGGCAGAACAACAGGTGAATGCCTGCCTCTATGCTTTATTCTAACGCCACAAGGATGCTGTCAAACTACCTTTGGTACATGAACTTCGATGAGAGTGAGTTGAGGACAAAGACGAAAAGACTGACAGCATTTCCGCTATGGGAAAGTAGAGGATGTTCTTGCAAGAGAAGCGGGTACTAGCAGGATAGCAAGGAAACAGCGACTCAACAAGCACGAAAGAACAACAAAAGAAACAAGAGGAGAGCGGAATCATGACGCACTGAGCTCATGTAATATGGCTTCAGTCAAAGACTTCAAAGACGATTCCCAAGAAGGACATGTGGTATTTCGAGCACTTCCAAGCAAGGATGAATGTCCATACGATCCGGCCCTAGAGATTGCATTCGCAGAAAATGAGCCATCGGAGCTGCTCTATGCTATAAAGGATGGCAATTAATACATACCATATGGTACCGTCAACCTATCTCGCGCAATTGTATGTTGAATCCTTACCGCTCTCATCCGATTTCATTCATCATTACTGAGGGAGATTGAAGCCAAGAGCAGGAAGCTGTTTAACTTCGCATCGATACGCATGGTTGCGGTGATCCGGCCGGGATGGATGCCAGCAGTGCTGCGAGCATGGCATGTCGACCAGACAGATCGAGCACAGTAGTTGGACCTCGGTGTAAAAGTGCTGCAGCATCACCATGGTTGTTAGCAATCATCTCGACAATTTCGGAACTTTATGTCAGTGGACTCTCGTATATCAAGGAGAGCCTGAGGAAGCCCAAGCCCACTTACCAGACCGTGATTCGATGCCGATATGGGCGATGTCTTATCAACTGTCAGCTGCGATTGTTCCCTACAACTTGGAGGAGAATGAAGAATGGGAATGGAACTCACAGGATTTGTCCCGATTGACACGGCAGGAAGTTTATTCTGACACTGTAGCAATTGATGCTGCAAACCGGAGTTCTCATCGCGGAGATTTTGATTCTCAAGCCTCACTCGCTGGTTCTCGACCTTCAGCTGCTCATTCTCAACAAGAACACGGCGAAATGCTCCTCGGACGGTGGTCTCGCCGGTCACTCGGTCTGTAACCAGGCAGGGCAGTCTGCGATTCAGACAGTTCTTGCAACCGTTGGGTTCTTGGTCGCAGCCCAGTTTACGAAGCTATAGACGCATTAGTATCTTCTTTTCGGACATCTATGGCGTGACCGAGAAAAAGGCGAAGATGAAGAAGACTTTGGAGTTACTTGCTTTGCAACGATCACACGCTTGGCCCGTCCGCTTCGCATTTCGCAGTTGATCGCGAATAATTCTCGAGTAGTCGGGCTCGGGCTGGCCTCGCTTGCGACGGGGAGCTAAGGAGGCTTCAGCTCGCATGGGTGCAAATGATTTGATTGCTGTAGGACCGTCCGGTATGCTGATGTTAGCAAAAGGAGTCTATAGGCAGAGGTTCAAGGTCAGATTGAACTCGGTATAACTTACGGTTGGAATTATCTTGATTGCTCATATTAGTGGACATCCTGCAAACGTCCAAAGGACCGAAAGAGAAGGAAAGTGGTGGAAGTGCTACTTTCAATCAGCAATCATCCAGCTGTCGACATTATCATGATGGCTGAATTCCAACGTGTCCAGCGACGTTGGCCAAGTCCTCGCTCGCAGCTATATGGAGAACTCACATAGGAACAATCTTCTGCAGAACGATGGAGTCAAGACAAGCTTGAAAGTTTTGTCTCTGGCGAGCTTTAACCACTTGACTGCACACCAAAGAATCAGCAGCAAGACAAGAAGAGAACTTTGTCCCAGAGGCAGTCGTCGGAGAGGTGGGCTAGATAGCAATATAAACAATTCTGACAGCCATCAAATGACCCTTGAGAGCTCCCAATTGTCCCCAGTATCCCAGCAATTTGAACCTATTTGAGACTTTCTCGAACACGGGCTCATTGCTCTGGAGGAATAAGCATCCCTAGGAAGACGCGGTAGCATTCATGACGAGGATCAGGGACATAGATGTACAAAGCCTTTCTAAGCGACTTCCTCCTCTGGAGTGCATCTGAAACGCATGGTTCATTTCAAACAATCAGATGAACGAGAGATGTGAGCTTTGGCGGATTGACATGCATTGTTTGAGCGTGAAACTTGGGACAATTGCATTGTAGAGAATGCTCACATCTCTCTGGATAGTGACTGCCATTCGTTAATGTGAATCAGGAAGGGAAAAGGCAAAGGATCTATCAGGACTGATAATGGAATTGTAGTATAGAGACCGTTGATCCTGGACAAGAGGACCATTCCGTTTCAGACCATATATCAAATCAGTCAATTCCTTTGATCATCATTGGAGTAAGATACTCATACCTATCATGATATCAGCTATCGTATTCCTTATACTCTTCACAGTCAGACAAAGAAAACCCATGTGATTGAAGGTGACAGCTGACATCGCGAATGAGGTGGTTGTTGACAAAGAATACTGGCTCATTTCTGTATAGAATTATGTTGTTCACTATTTTAAATCACTACTGGTCATAGTTCTATTCAAAACATAAGATTGCTCTAGATAAAATTATCTTGATAGCCCCCAAACTGATCCAAGACGTATCCAAAAGTAGGAAAAGGGGGACTATGTGATACAAGATATCGCAAAGAGAGGCATGAGATCTGAAGTGGAAATCCAGTACACTGACAAAAAAAGTTGTTTGAGATCCTCACAAACAATAATGCTGCCTTGCACGCTCTGCCCTTTTGTCAAACTCCTTCCATGCCCAATTTTCCAAGAAGATCCTGAATAATGAAGACGTCAAAAATAGCAGAATGCGTAAGGCCAGTTTTACTCGGCCAAATCCCGTAAAAGCACACAATTGAAGTGCCATAAATGGTGTTCCGGATATCAGACTGACGAGATACACCCGTAAATGGTCATAAATCATGATGCACTGGACTGAAAATGAAATGAACGTCCTCCATGACCAGCCAATCATTGGACGAGGGAAAGAGATGGAGAATGCTCGCATAGGAGGGTTTGCCTGTAGCTGCAAGGGCCAAAAAGCAAGTGGGAAAGTTTGAGACGGAAAGGAAGAGCACCTGATCCAATGCAATGCGGTACCTAGGGAGAAACTTCGATGAAAATAAGCAGATTGAAAGATATTCCAAGAACAAGGCGGTCAGAGATTTGACAAAATGTACATTCAAGATGGACATTAATGAGAGCCCCAGTCCTCAGTGGACAGGATCTTTCATTACAGCACAGATGGCGTTCCGGCTCATTCCAAGGGGACACGGTCTGCTGCACTTAGCGAAAGCATCGTCCGTTCTGCGCAACAGTTTCGAAATTTATTCTGTTCCTGTACTTCAATGGCCCTCCATCTTCAAGCCATGGAATCAGATTTCTGCATTGGCTGACATCAAAGGATTGTAGCTGATTACAGCCTTCTGCGACCGCTTCGACCCCTACGCCTGTAACTCTAACGCAGCCCCGGACTGAAAGTCTTTTGAGGTGCAAAAGATGGAGACCGATACTGCGAAGAGAAGGGTCGGAGATTGCGGAGCCGCAAAAGGACATATTGAGATACGTCAATTGAGAGCATTGAAGAGCAAGGACTTCTGTTGCTGTGTCTGAAAGCGCGCAGCAGAATGACTGAAAGGAATTAGTGCCTTAGTTTCTGATAAACCAGTCCATAGTCAAGAGTTAGGCTGTAGACTTACCAGATCCAATTCCTGCAAATGCTTGGCGGCATTCGTCAGATAGACGATGGCATTGTCCGTCAGGTACGTGCAATCCGCCAGACAAAGACTTCGTAGTCTGGTGAACTGAGCATTTCCCCAGTACTGGAACCCTTGGTCCGTGATTGTAGTACAACGCGTCAGGTCGATATGCTCGATTCGAGGGGCAGCATGCGAAGCGATGTGGTGCATCGAGCGATCAGTGACATGTTTGCAATACGATAGGGTTAACTTCTTCAGCTCGGGGCAGCCAAAGACTGTTCCTGTCGCGGTTTGCATAGTGGGTTTCACATGTGATTTGCCCACTTGCACAGTTCCATCACTCGACTTCGGCGGGCCCGTACCTGAGTTTGGCGTCACCCAGCCAATGACCAGAGCTAAAAGCGTGTCTCCGACCTTGCGACAGTTGCTTAGGTCTACCTCTTGCAGACCTTTTGCTTTGCTGGCCATATCTAAAATTGCAGACGCAGTCACATCCCACACGCTTTTCATTTTCCAAGCAATGGCGTTCGATCCGCATGCATTGGCCAAGGCTGTAAAGCCTTCGTCTGTGATGTGGAAACAATTGCTAATGTCGATATAACGCGGTCGTTCACCGACAAACGGACAGATTATCTTCACTAAAACGTCGTCCGTTATGTTCCGATTGTATATGCTGAGGTCCAAGGATTGAAGAATCTCAGGGGACTTGGTAAGCATCTCCGACCAATGGAGAGAAACGGCCCGAAGACGCAAAAGGTGGTGCAGCTCCAGATACTGAAAGATATTCAGAAGCACATTATCCGGGAAAATGCCGCGGTTACCATCCTGGAAGGGACGCTGAACCTTTTGTGTGTGCGAAAGATTGATGGTTTCGGGCAAAGCAAGGAAAGACGAGCTGGCTGAGCGAGATCCAGACGGAGGCGACTGCCGTTGCTGCTCTCCAGAAGCTTCCTCAGGAGTTATTGGCGCGACTGATCCTCGCCGGCTCCGTAGTCGGACATTGTTCAATCCCATGTTCAGGAAGGGGTCGGGGTCAGAAGGCTCCAACACGGGCCTATCTTCCATTCGAGAGGGTTTGTGGGGACTATCGAGCTCAGTTTCAGTGAGCGTCAAAAGCGGCATCGATTTTCTTCGGTGAGCGGCGATCTTGAACTTGTCATCTATAGCAAGTTCATCTATTGAAGGGGGGCCTTCAGTAGCATCGGTCATGACGACATCGCCATCAGACGCTGATTGCAATCTTTCCTTCGCGGTTTTCTCAACCTGTTGGCGGACATCCTTCGGACATTTCTCCCAAAATTCGGAGAGGACCTCGCCGTTAATCATGAGACACTCGACAGAAGTGACGGAGCGGACGGTGGCCGTTCTGCGCGGCGCCAGAGAAAGGCTCACAACCTCACCGAAATACTGTCCTTGTCGCAGCCGGGCCTTCACCTCCACATTCGGTCTCCCCGGCTTGTGTGGCTGCATGGAAGAGTGTTGCCCATCCACGCGCTCACTGAGAACCTCAACCTCTCCTCGCACGATGAAATAGATCTCGCGTCCCTGAGAATCTTGTCGAATGATGTCGGTGAAGGGAGGGTATGATCTTGGCTGCGCATTGAGGCCCAAGAAATGGAGAATGTCCGGAGGCAGGCCAGAGAACAATGGTAGCTCCTTCAACAATAGACGGACATTCACCAGTCCGTTAGCCAAGGCGCTGGACGATGATCCGTCAGTGAGACCGGGACTCGGAGATTTGCGCTTCTTATTGGCGGTTTTGTAGCTCAAGTCTTCCTCTTCCTCCGTAGCAAGGTCTTTTGAGAAGCTTTCGCGCACTCTTTTCGAACCCCGGCGGTTTGGTGGAGCAAGATCCACAGACGGTACCGAAGACTCCTTCTTTTTTTTTTCCAGGATCATCAATCTCTCCTGAGCCTCGTCCCTGATTGCCCGTTCCACCTCTGGGAAGCGCGGAAGGATGTTTCTGAAATCCTCTTTGGTCAAAACGACAAGCAGGCATCGCGTTCGAGCGATGATGGTCGCAGTCCGCGGCCTATCCATCAAGACGCCAATCTCCCCAAAGAACGCGCCGGGCTTGAGCTCCGCATAGACACTCTCCCCATCGCGAGACGTGACAGCAACTGCACCACGGACTAGCCAGTAAATGGCTTTTGCCTCGTCCCCCTCCGTCAAGATATAGTCTGTGGCTGAGTGCAGCTGGGGACGGAGATGTTGGCCGACTTCGATGAGGAACGATTCCGGGGTGGATTGGAAGAGAGGAAACGATCGCAACCTGTCCACTAGGTCTAGAGGCAACGCTTTGATATGTGAAGATGCCAACGGTGAGGGACGCGCCGGACGATTTGGATTTGTTACCGAATCAAACGAGTGTATGAGCGAAATAGTGTCGGACATGGGTGCGATCTTGGTCGACCCGCCGCTACCCCTGCCATGACGGCGCATAATTATCCTTTGGTCTCTCCTATGAGAGAATCCGAGAAGCTCGCTTTGGGTTCAAGAGACGACATATAGCTCGCTGACATCGATCAATGGGCCGATGACGTCGACAGGAGCGGGATCATGAAGCTTCACACGGCATTTCCGAAGGGCGGCGACGGCTCAGTAAACAGATATATGAGTTCTATTTGGTGTAGAAGATGAAGGTTAGGATAGAAGCGTTCGTCAAGTGACCGGCTATACTGAAAGCTTGGTAATTAGATTGGAGCTCTGGAAGTGTTGAAGCGGGGACAAGGGTGGTAGAGCTCCACTTCTGGCAGACAAAGCTCTCTGGAGCCACTCACGGATCTGTCGAGAGCAACTCAAAGAGATTAGTTCTTCGCACTTTGCGCGACTATTGCAATCAGAGAATGTCGGATTCTAGACGCAAAGCCGTGACGCAGGTCGGGTTGCGATCGTGGAATGGGGGCAGAGCGAACAAAAGGTTGGTGGGGTCGAGACCAGACTGATGAGCGAGACACCAGTCTGTAAGACTGCAAGCAGTAGCTAGTCCACGGATCTGTAGGGATCAGATGTAGCGACCTTAAGTTCAAGGCCAATGCCAATTTGATTTTGGAGGATTGATATCAGGTGTGCTTTATTCTTTGTCAATGACGGGGAAACGATTGAAGAAAGAAGTAGAAGAAGAAGTGAGGACGTAGCTTAGAAGGTGCTCACGGTCTGCTTTACCCAACTGACTCTAGCCAGTAACTTCGGCTCTTCTGGAATAATGGAATGGGGAGAGTCTAAACCATCCTTAAGTCAACTACAGTTTCATATCTATCTCCCACCGTCTGCATTGGAAATCCTCATGGCTTCTAAGACCCAGTCAACACCTCTCCTGGCCTGATCTTTATATCTCTTTTTGGAGTTCTCTCCTGGCAATTGCTTGTACACAGCATGTACAGTACTAGTTGACACACTAGTTTCTCCCCACAAGCACTGCTCCATTTGCCGCGTGCCAGTATGGAGTACAGGGACCAACTACCATAGCTCTCTAGCACAGTAGTGATTGTAATCTGCAGGACTATGCCAGAATTCAGTTGACAATTATTGTACAGGAAGATGTGCTGGGTCAGCTGACTGCTCCTGAAGGCCTAGGTATAACCGTAAGTTGGGGAGCTAGTTTAGCGCAGTCATGCCTTTCCTGATACAGTTAGGCGTTCTTCTTGCCGCTTTGATGGACAATATAAAAACAATCCAGCTCTCTCCAGTTCAACTTGCCTTCCACGTGCTTATTCCTTGCACCACAGTGCATAATGCATGATAGGCAGACGACGAGTGTCTTTGTAAAATGCTGAGTCTACTGCAGTTATCTAAACTGGAAAGCGATTGCATAATGGAAGGTGTGTTGCATGTAAAAGGAATCTGAGTGCTTCCATTCCTATCCCTGATCCAAGGACTCGAACATCTGAGTGGCGTCGAGGGCTTTGTGAACCTTACTGAATTATGCTATAAATGATCAAATTATTAGATCAATTCATCTTCTTGGGAAACAGATTCTTGTCTTGTCTTGATATATTGGCAGTGGTGGTGCGACCTTCCGACTACAAGGTGCCTACATCTCTTCATGCAACTTCGCTGCTATCTTTCAATATGGCAGCACAAATGCTGGTTTACCTGCAGAGTTTGATCGACATCAACAATGCAATCAAAAGCCTGGGAGAAAGATCTCTATCGAAGATGACTACGGATTCGCCACTGACTACTGGGCTGCACAAGAGTTCGTCACCGAAGAAACCGATTCCCCGGTATTGAAAGATTCTCAGTCAGTTGCTACACGGAGCATTCTGCATGCATCTTATCTTGCATTTCGCACGCTTTCCATTATCACTGATCGAATCGGCGACAAACATGTGTTCCTGGCCATACATATGTCCCTCGCATTCTGTAGTCCAGTCAAATTGAACTTTCATGCTTTGACCAGGCAAAAAGCATGGTCATTTCCCACTGTATTCCGAAGATAAACCATAGGAGTTCTTTTGCTTTGAGATGATTTTATAGTGGGCATAATTTTAAGAGCTGCCAGCCAGCAGCAGCTTGGGAGATGACCGATGATTCCCCATACCAGAGGGAAACCCACTATTTCTCAACTCCATGCAGGTTTCCGATGCTTTCCAAGAACAATTCAATGAAATTCAATGGCAATACGCCGCTGCTTAAAATGGGTATCATAAGAAGTAATCATCGGGTCAAGTATGCTGCTACCTAGTCAGTCATCCTTCTCAGTCAAAAACTGATCATCGAAAGAGGCTTCTTTGCGTACTGCGTACCTCTAGGATTCTCTTGACTCCGAGCCAAAGAGAAACATGCTTCAATGTCTGAAAGCAGACACTATCGATGAAGCCGTCTAAGGGGCACCGCCGTTGGCGACGAAACGTAAGGGTCACAAATGCCGCCATACTACAAGGCGTAGCCCGCGCGCAAAGCTGTTCACTAACGGTTCCGTAGAATAAAATCAATGTAAGCAGGACGGTTGCCCTTAAGAGACTCGAGAGCGTCCTGCATCAACCCATATGCCAAACTCAATTTGAGGCCAAGCTTCGTTGTGCGCGCCGCAGTATAGACATCGTGATGGGCTAACAATGAGACGCTCAAATTAGTCACTGACGCAAAAGACACATAATTATCAGAGCAACTTACCCAGTAAGCTATAGATTCCAGAAAATGCCAGACCCGCCGTGACAGTCGATAGAAAGTCCCTGCGATCGTGCCGGGCATAATCCACCGTCTCCTCAAACAGACAGAAAGCAAATGCTCCGGCACCCAGCTTGAAGCCCATCTTCATGCCTTCTTTAATGCCTCCAAGCATAGCCACATAATTCTTCGTTTTGTGGTATTGGAACCACGCGGCCGATGATGTAGGGAAGCGGTGCGCATTTTCAGCTCGGAATTGGTACGCTGCCTTTTTGCCGCCATGAGACGATCCGATGGTCATACCGACTGAAAATGCAGCTAATGTCGTATAAGGCAGGCGTTTCTTGACTTCTATCCCCAGCCGGGGAGGGGCGTCGGAGTCTAAGAGTTTGTACCAGTAGATTATTTTCAGCAATGCTGAATCTTGGGATGGTGAAGAGGAGGTTTCTTGCGTTGACATTTTGAATTGCGATAGAGGACTGGGAAGTGAGGCAGAGTTCGGGATTCCAGAATTCCTGGCGGATGCTCCAATTTGGCCTGTAGCAAGTTGTTTTATTCTTCTTGCCAGCGATACATGTCTTGGAGGAAATATAATTAGGGTATTTCCAGTGGTGGAGATAGGGTGTACTTGATGGTTGACCAGAGACCGCGCTCGAGGCCGATTCTCCGACCTCCGAATGCCGCGAAAGCTCGTTGCCAGAGCTCCCCGCTTCAAGCTCAGCAACGGTTGTCCACTCACACCTCCTCGGTCTACAGCATGGTAAGTCGTCGAATGGTATCCGAAAGGTCAATGTCAAAATATTCATCTATTTGCTAACACGTTCCGAAATTGCAGCCGAAACCAGACCCGCTGAGCTGGACGTTGCTGTTCAAAAAGCACAGAACCACTGTGCTTCTAATGCTACCGCCTCACGAGTCCATCGCAACAGCGAAAGAAACAGTCCTGAACGCGCTAAGATCTCGAGGCATCAAGGACATCAATGGCGACCCAATTCCCGACGACGCTTCAAACATCGAGTTTGGTGTTGCGGTGGACAAAAATGATCTAGAAAAGGGCTGGACAAGACTTGAGGCCGATGCGCCAGAATTCGCGGGCGGAGAAGTCAGCAGGAAGGGCGCAGGCAAACGAAACGGGGGTGCGATCACTCTACAAGCAGCGGATCTTCGAAATGGACAAACTATCGCGTTTCGGTTCCGCAAGCACAATGGAGAGAGCAAGGACAAGAATGAACTCGACCTCGACCTGGAACTCGAAGATCCCGGCTGGGATGTTATCGTTCCATCTCTCGACGACGAAGAAGAACCGAACTGAACTTTGCTTCGATATCCATCATTTCTTAATACCTTCGTTTTCGTTATGGCGCTGGCTGGGATGGGTGGCATTTTCATATGGCAACCAATGTAACACATTCAAGGCGTTCAATACGGTGTTTTCATGGAGTAAAAAACTAAGACTCGCTGAGTCATGACTCTCAGGGTCTCATGCATATAACTGAACGAATCTAATTGTTTTCGTTTCATTCTTGGGTCTGGCATCGAAATGACCTCGACTATGGCTACTGTTCGGACTGTGTACACTGGCAGAGAACGAGTATTTAATCGTTTAGCGCGAGACGATCTCCAATAATAGCTAACTAGAACTGAAAATAGAGTGGAACTTCCAGAATGTGTATTGCAATTCCAAGCAGCCATATCTGGCGGACTACGCATCAAGAGGCTCCCATCATCCGCTGGACAAATCATTAGCTTGGAACTATCCATGGAATTAAGAAGAGAGGGCTGATAGCTTGATCAGGGAGCGTGGGTTTAGACAGAGAAGATGCGTGGTAGTACAAACTTCCCGCAGTACTGACTTGGGTGTATGAGATCCTGCCTGAATGCCCACGTAATATCGCTACTACCACGCACCTGAAACGCAGTGCGGTTGCTCCTGGCAACAAGCGTGGACAACAAGCAAGCATCAACAGCATGGCTTGCAGCTTAAGACTTTCTGGGGATCGCAAGATTAATATTAGGTCCACCTCAACATTCCTGACTCTTGCCCAACTCCTCGTCATCTTCTTTGACATACTCTTATCTCTGTTTACGCCTTACTTTCCCCTCCTACATCTGCCAGGCCGACGGTGCAGGCATCGCAGCTCGCATCGGTAGCTGCCCTGTGGCACACTTGCTTCTGGATTACCCCAGCACGCCAAAAGGGGCGTAAACATTTCTAGCCAGACACAATGGCTGCCTCAAGCGGCGCATCATCCATTACAGTAGCAGTCAGAGTGCGGCCCTTTACAATCCGAGAGGCTGCGCAACTCGCCAAATGCGACGATGGCCCGCTGTTTCTTGGAGATGGATCTCTCGCCGGCGCGCCTACCCCGAAGCTCAATCAAAAAGGCATAAGATCGGTAATCAAAGTCATCGACGACAAATGCCTGTGAGTACTGCCCTTATCACTTTCGTTGGCACGGCATCTAATCAGGACATAGCGTGTTTGATCCTCCAGAAGACAATCCCGTCCAGAAGTTCTCTAAAAGCGTGGTGCCCAACGGCAAACGTGTCAAGGACCAGACCTTTTGCTTTGACCGGATATTCGACCAAAATGCTTCGCAAGGCGAGGTATACGAAGCCACAACGCGAACTCTCCTCGACAGTGTCCTCGACGGCTACAACGCAACGGTATTTGCTTATGGTGCGACTGGTTGCGGAAAGACTCACACGATTACCGGAACAGCACAACAACCTGGTATCATCTTTCTTACTATGCAAGAGCTCTTTGAACGGATCGAGGAAAGATCTAGCGAGAAGGTGACGGAGATCTCGCTGTCTTACCTAGAAATCTACAACGAAACCATACGCGACTTGCTCGTGCCCGGAGGAAGCAAAGGAGGATTGATGCTCCGGGAGGACTCTAATCAATCGGTCTCCGTTGCTGGCCTCTCCAGTCACCATCCGCAGAGTGTGCAGGAGGTGATGGACATGATAATGAGGGGTAACGAATGTCGAACAATGTCGCCGACAGAGGCGAATGCCACCTCTTCTCGATCGCACGCCGTTCTTCAAATCAACATTGCCCAAAAGGACCGCAATGCCGATATCAATGAGCCGCATACCGTGGCTACATTGAGTATTATCGATCTGGCGGGAAGCGAGCGCGCTAGTGCTACCAAGAATCGGGGCGAAAGATTGATCGAGGGTGCGAACATCAACAAATCCTTGTTGGCCCTGGGAAGCTGTATCAATGCTCTGTGCGATCCCAAGAAACGCAATCACGTTCCCTACCGGAACTCTAAACTGACCCGGTTGTTGAAATTCTCTCTGGGGGGGAACTGCAAGACCGTCATGATCGTCTGCGTTAGTCCGTCTAGTCAGCATTTCGACGAAACTCAGAACACTTTGCGCTACGCAAATCGAGCGAAGAACATACAGACCAAAGTTACCCGTAACGTGTTCAACGTTAATCGCCACGTTAAGGACTTCTTGGTGAAGATTGACGAACAGATGGCCTTGATCAATGAACTGAAGGCTCAGCAGAAGGATTACGAAAAAGTTGCTTTTGCTAAGTTCAAGAAACAAACCGAGAAAAAAGCCGCGGTTGTACGGGAAGGCATTGCTCGTATTCGCAATGCCTACGAACATTCGATGCCCGAGAGACAAGAGAGGACGAACAATATGCTCAAATTGAGGCAGATCAGTCGCCGTATTGGCATGCTCTCTTCCTGGATTGCTGCCTTTGACAACGTTTGCGCGACCTGTGAGAGTGAGGAACCCATAGCAAATCTTCAAGCAATTCGCAAAACAGCTCAAGGGATTCTGCTTGAACTGGAAGGTAGCAGGCAACACTATCATCAAAGACTAGCCAAGAGCAACTGGGACCGAGGTATCAACTCAGCTGTGGAGAACGCGATCAAACACCTCCAGGAGTTTGAGTTGAGCGACAACAGTGACTTGGCGAACCTTCATCGCGAGGCAGAGCTCTTGAAATCGACTGCCGAGCGCGAGGCATTGTCTTCTGTGGCAGAACAGGAGAAGGCGGGAGACGTAGCTACTGTCCAACTACTGCTTCAAGCCCATTTCGAGACAATTGCTGCCCTTGAAAATATCATGCAACTGAGCGAGAGTGAAGCAATCGAGACAGGCAGAAAGATCCTGACGAAGATGCTCAACTCCTGCTCGACCGCGACATCGAATGTTGTCAAGGGAGACGGCAGCTTGCCCTCAGTTGCAACATTCAGCCCTGTGAAGCACTCTCCTGCCAAACATCCCATACCCCGGCCGAGGAAGAGGTTGAGTCTGATCGCCGTGCCTAAGGGAAAGGGGCTGAGCCCACCTGTCGCATTGGCTTCCAGCGGAGCACTGTCACCCGGCAAGGGAACTCCTCGACGTCGTAAACTTGGTGCCGCCAGGAAAGGCGTCAGCTTCACGCCGAAGAAATCCCAAGCAAAGCCAACTAAGAGAAGCGTTCGTTGGAAGGATGACGAGCAGGAGGGGTCTTTGGCTGAGTTTCAACAGACTCCTCAGAAGCCAGAACTGTCCCCTGAAGTCAGCTCCAGCGAGCCAACCTTGCCCAGAGGCACATCTCCCATTCCACGGGGAATCCCTGCGGTTCCTCGAGTTGCAAGCCCCGTGGTTGACTCCTCGCCAGTCCCAGTCCCCGCTCCAGAGCCAACGTTGCACGTCCAGAAGAATAGCAACAGGTTCAAGCCTGGTTTCTTGTCGAAGAAGACTAGCAGCTCGCCCCTTGCTCCACCGCCCTCGGCGACTCTCTCGCTTTCTGACAATGAGCATTCACCACTCCGCGATATTGAGAACAGCAGTTTCTTGAACCGTGCATCCATGGATCGTCCTTCCAGGATCGCTGTCCGAACTTCTAGTGGCGGAAGTTATGGAAGCAGTCCGATGTCCGACGACAAGGAAAGCTGGAAGGCGAGCAAAGACGAAGCTATCAAGATCACCTCTGCAATGAGACGAATTTCAGGGACTCAAATCGGGCCCGCAGCTTCAGCCAATGCCATCCGTGTGCATCGTCGACGAAGCCCGTCTGCTGCCTCGTATGGAAGCTCTCCGAATGAGAACACTATGTTCACAGCATCCCAGGCAAGAAGGATGGTGAAGAGTGAGAAAGAGGGCGATCTCAAGCCCAGCGTGTTGAGTCCACGTACGCTTCCAGTGATGAAGAATACGGGACAAAGACGAACCACGCTCGCAGGGGATATTAGGTCAAGAGATATCAGTCTCACCAGCAGGGACGCCATCAGACTCAGTGAGATGGCGGCGCCGACTATCGAACGGTCACCGGAAGAGCTGACGACTGACCCGAAGAGCACATTCAGATAAATTCAGTAAATTCTTTCATTGCAATTCAACTTTTTTTTCTGGCAATTATGGGATCATGGGAAGGAGTTTCGGGATGACAGATACCACTTGCTTTCTTTTGTTTTTCAATTCAATGTCTTACAAATCCAGCTGGCGATTTTTGGATGGCCCAGTTCCAAGCATTTGTGTCTTTTCTCTCCCGTTTGGCAGTGTTTCTGCACAAATTGTCCTGTGCTCATTCGTGTTGACGTCCTTTTCAGTGTGGTATATTACTTAAGGACCTGTACAATAATATCGAATCCATCTTATGATTCCTCAACGATCACATCATCAACCTAATTGCTTCCTCGAGAAACAAGCTTAGGGCACCAACTGACCTACTCCAAGGAGGCGGAGCTGCTTTTGAAGCTTTGAGTTGATCTCGATATAACTCAGTGGGATTGGCCAATCAATGTAGAGCGACCATGGAAGATTTGTCATGCCTCGGATGACGCCTCTATTCGACAGGAACATACGCATCAAATCGTCCAGTATAAGATCAAGGGACATTTCATTCAACAGTCTCACAGTCGAAGTGGATAGCAAAATCGGTCTCTTGTCCATCGCTAAGAAGAGCTTTTTCGTCTTGGTAGACAAGCGCTTATAAAGTCTCTTTTGCCCCCTCAAAAGAATCTTTCTTCAACAGCAAGCTTTGATTTAACTATCGAACTCGTTTCTTCAAGTACGTACAATAACCGCAGATGTCCTTCGCCACTTCAGCGATTGCTACGACCTTCTTCTCACGATTTTGCCGTCCTTTTACGAACAGTTCTCCCTTCTCGTCCTCGGTAACAGCATCCGAATCAGCGTCGTCGCGGAAAATGTCGACGGAGAACGCGCAAAAGGCTACAGTCGCCGCCGGCTGCTTTTGGGGCGTGGAGCACCTCTTTCGCAAGCAGTTCGGGAATGGAAAGGGTCTTTTAGATGCGAAGGTCGGATATTGCGGTGGACAGACTGCCGAACCGACATATCGGATGGTGTGTTCTGGGACGACGGGACGTGAGTAGAAATATGCAATTTCGTAAAGACTTTTTTAGTCTTTCCTTTCCTTTGGCGAGACTTTTGGGCTGATGGGCTTCAATTGTTTGTCTTGTAGATGCCGAAGCCCTCCAGATGCTCTACGACCCATCCAAAGTCAGCTACCGCCAACTTCTCGAGTTCTTCTACCGCATGCATGACCCCACGACACTCGACCGTCAAGGTCCCGACGTGGGCACCCAATACCGGAGTGCGATTTTCACCCACGGAGAGGAACAGGAGAAGATTGCCAAGGAGGTGACGGAGAAGGTGGGCAAGGAGTGGTACAAGGGCAAGCCGATCACGACCAAGATCGTGCCTGCGGGCCAGTGGTGGGATGCGGAGGAGTACCATCAGTTGTATTTGACGAAGAACCCGTCTGGATATGAGTGTCCTGCTCAGTATGTCATAGAACTCGGTTTTAGGCCCTTTCGCACAGATGACACGTGCTGACTGTTTTCGTGCGCAGCTTTGTGAGGGACTTCCCCCCTCTTTCGGAATGACTAGGTGCGAGGATATAGGATGATGGGTGCCCATTTTTTGTTTGATATCTAGGAAACCTCGGACTGGTCGTCTCGCTAGTTTTTGAGGATAAGGACTGTCTCGAAGGCACTCTTTTACGGTGTTGATGATCGGATGATACTTGTAGATTCAGAATTACCTCTAGAATGTCCAATTTATCCAAAAGAAAAGGTTTCTGTAGATACCCAGGGAAACTAGAGACGGTTATTTGCCGTCCCTTCTGCCTCTCAAAACTTGAATCTCTATACGATAGTTTGTTAAAGGAAGTGTTTGTCTCTGTAGGAAACGCGCAAGTCAAATGTCGTTTACCTTACATTAGCTGTCATCCCTTGTATCCATGTAGGTTAAGTAGCCGTTGCATTGTTGGGTAATATAAGTAGAAGCACCTGTAGAAGTTGGAGAATCCGCAAGAGCCTAGTCAAAGCTTCAATAGAGAGCAATATGCTATGAAGATGTCTATTGTAAACAAGCTCTTGAGTTGTCGCGGCACTGCTTAGATTTTAACAGGGGTTATTGGATTGATAGCTTCAGAATGGAAAGGCCCAGGAGTATTTGAGAGTTTCGAGATACTACCAACTGCAAAGCAAGGCTGATCTAAGGGTGGGAGATACGTATGAGACTCACAGCCTTCTCTGATATTCAATACAGAATGCCTTCAAGTGACGTAAATGGCTAGGGATAGGTGATTAGCTAAGTGAGGCCAGCTCTTTTCTTTCAAGCTGGTTCCCTGATTCCAGGACCTTCCAGTCATTGTGACAAAACAGCAGCGTGCAGGTCGATCAGTGAATAAGCAGTGATGGTGCAGAGTGACGCGTGTAGACCAAGCAACGAGCTGTGACTGTCCCCATCCATCCATCTATCGACAAACACTTTGCTCTTTCTTAACTCAACTCCTCTTCCACACCAAGGGATCGATATCTTCATCTCTAAGACATCCTTTTCCCAGCATACTTCCTGCTTCACAGTTCACAGAATCAATCTGCTGGGGTTTCATCCCCATAGCAGCCATCTTTCTCTGACATTCTGACAAGTCCAGACGAATCAAGTGAGAGAGCGTCCAACATCTGTCGAGGGTCTCGTCTCTTGCCAGATACTACTCATCATCGAGTACACTGTATCAAGCTTTCCGGCATCTGATACACCTGGTAGCCTTTTATCGATCAGCATATCGACCTCTGCAGACAGCTTGATAAAGGAGAACTGGGCCATCCGTTAAGGGTTAACAAAGGTCTTTGATGTAAGTCGTGAGCTTCTGCATCCTTTCATGGATTCCTTCCATGGCCAAGCTGGTTAAACAGCTCATTGCCTGCTGACATGCTTTGAATATAGTAGCTGTACTACTTGTTGGCGCAGCGACTCCCTTCAAAACCATACTGCGACGTGTCGGTCTCCCAGGGATCGATATCAGAATCTCCCAGTTGAGATATGTACGGTATGTAATGCCGACTTCTTCATCAGTCGAGGCCATTTGGTGTCCACGTCGCGCGCTCATGAATCTAGAACATAGTCAGCCGTCTCTCATCTTCGACAGTGTATGGCCCAAGATGACTTACAAAATTGACGATGCCGCCGGGGAGGTGTTCACCCATCTCAACTGTATTGCGAATCATGTAAGCGACCTCTTGGATGATGTGGTGCATGACCCTGAAAGCTGGCTGACTTCATGTAGTTCCGCAAGCATGGACAGGATGATGCCGCAAATGAGCTTGGAAAGCTCGGCATCATGATTGCGAATGCTATTATTGAAGGCATTCAACACATCCCAACCGACCAGTATGAGATGGAGGCGTTGGTAAGTTCCTAGTATATTCACAGTCAAACGTCCGCGATTCTCATCAATGACAGAAGTCCGCCCCGAACAATCATAGCGAACCAGCGCAGCGTCCCCACCAGTCCTCCATCCTGGGAGAGGAAGCAGCCAATTTCATGCAGAGAATGGAAATGGACTTGAATGCGAGAGTCAACGTTATGACCAACGACATCCAGAACGGTCAGCCCATGCGCGAACCACACACTCGCAATGCAAGCTGGGCCCAAGTCGCTGCTATGGTGCCCCGTCCCGACGCTAATGGCCAGGGCCTGGTTCAGCATATGCCACCATACATGTCTTTGGCCGCGCTCCCACCATTGGGTTCCATGACGCAGTTCAAAGGCGCGGTTGGCCCTTATCAACAGATCGCGGCAGTGCCTGGAGCCGCCATCTCTCCTCCTACAACGCAGGACACTTCCGTCGAGCCGAAAGCAGCTGTTATTCGCATTGAAGGCGTGGTCCATCCCAATTTCATTCAGCACATCACCTCGCGCATTCACGAGGGTCCGTTGCAGGAAATTCGCATCGAGTCAACCCGTTCAGTCAAAGTCGTTTTCTTGCACGCCTCCCAGGCGATGTTGTTCTTGCAAGCACACGAAAACATGGTAAAGACCTGCGGATACGGTCGTCTCGGGCGCGGATATGATGTGGAACTCATCGAGGTCCTCGACTGGAATGAAGATCATCGTCGCATGACGCAGCCGACCCGAGAGCGCCGTCGTCTGGCGTTTGCCAGAAAGGCGTTGTTCACGTCCGAGCGGACGTCCGAAATGTGGAAGCAGGACCTTCGTAACATCGCTGGGTCGGCCAATATCGACTTCGTGTGGGTGTTTAACTCAGGTAATGGTGAGTTCGAGGCTCTGAATCCCACCCTGGAATGCAAAAGACGTCGTCAAGCGTCCAATGAAGCTGACCAGTTGTTATAGCCACTGCCGTCTTCACGAGCACGACTGTGGCCCGCAGAGTTCACGATATATTCAATAACTGGAGCGAGAGCCATCATGCATACGTTGGTGTCTCTTGCACCTACGCCACCGACCCGTGCGAGAAGGAACTGACGTTGAAATCAAACGGCCCTATCCCAAGAAACAACAACCCTTACCGTCCGAGCTACATGCGATCGTTCTGAAGCCAACTAGCCATTTGCGGTCGATGAGCTGACGTTGAGGTCACGTAGCCCACTTGCTTAAGTGCCGCAGTAGTGCGCGCAAGATCGTCATGCTGCAAGAAAAGCGAGAGAGGGGAAATTTTCGGTGACTCAAGTTGGCTCGAAGAGCTCAAGTTGCTATTGAGGGATTTTCGGATACGCCTGAGGGAACGATGCCATCGTCTTACCATGCTTCGTCAAGTGTACGGTGGAGGTGAGATGCATTTGAGTGAGCTTTTGTCTTCAAAACTTGCATTTCAGCTAGCTCAACACAATGTTCACGGCTTTAGCTGTGGTTTTGTTTGTCTTCTGTCAACTAGGACTCACCGCTCGAGAGGTTCCTGAAGTGTACTTACTTTCTGATGAGCTGCATAAGAGAGAAATGCAAGGAATTTCAATCTGATAAATGTTGAGCAATGAGATCAACGGACACAGACATTGCTGCGTAGGGAACAATTCAGCACGGTGAAGGGAAGAGTAAGAAGGAAGCAGTACATAGCGATCTGTCTGCAGTGAACCCGAAAACCTTCTTTCAGTCAGAAGACGAGAAGTACTCGCTCGTAGAATAGCACTGTGATACTCCAAATTACTTGATTGAATGTCGAGCTGCAATGGACTTGCTACGTGAAGAAAGCTACAGTGAATGGCAAGTGACAGTTGTGGTTGGTCTTGCCTACTGCCACCTGACGTGGGGAACCTGAGGGTTAAGGCACCAACCAGCTACCCCAAGTTATGCGCATCCAAAACAACTCCCTTGCATGGCAGAGAGATACACGAAGCGTCAATCTCACAAAGATCTACTTCGTACTCCAGGACTCTAGTCTCCAGCGTTGGTTTGCGGGAATCGTCGTCCGAAATACCACGTACATTCTCTGACCGTTTCATCCCTTAGTCGGACGTCAAATCCCATCAGAGGGCATTGTATGGCAGCATCATGTACCCCAGATTCAAATTCCCACCAACGTGCGAGATTCGACACAGCGTCAAGCGGGCGGTTTGGTTTGGAATTTGGAGCAGGCGAAGCGCAGCCCGTCGTGGTCCTCGGTCCTTACTGTTTGAAGTTTCAACGTTCGAATGATCAACACAGGCTGCTACGTACATAACTTTTGTACGACGGTACAGTCTACTCCGTACACTTCTACTCCGTATGGCACTTCCGAGACTCGAGAGAAAAGAAAACGAACTGCGAGGCGGTGTACCGATGCGGATCAATGTAAGAACTCCATCGATCTGCGCGTTAGGTATCCCAGGCTATGATCAACAGCATACGGGAGTTATCCGTAGTGGTGTTGATATTCTGCGCATCTTGATATGAGGGTCGTGCCCAGTCCCTTCCACAAGAAGCATCATTGTTTGAACTGTATTCCTGTGCCTATGATCCTCGTTCCAATAGATGAAGGGGCCGGCGACTCCTCTGATGAAGAATTGCTCGGTTTCTTGGTCATAGTTCTCAAAGCTGCGCGGGTGTGTGGCACACTGGCAACTGTTCCTTAAGATTAAGAGACTTTGGATCGCATACTTTTGATGCGAGTCGAACATCGTCAGCATTGCTGAGCGAAGTCTAAGTGCTGTACACGACCATAAAATCCTCCAAGTCCTGCACTGCCACAGGAGTCATCCCATTAAACTATACCTTCGATGGATAACATACAGATTTTCTTGGAGTACAAAGTACCTGCTCAACGATGTTGTCAGACATGACCTATCCATTGAAATAATATTGATGCTGTTTTAATTGGCGTGGTGGTTAGTCTTGTCTCACCATCTGGTGTATCTGTTAGGCACAAGTCCCCCCTTTTATCGCCACCTCCGACCTGCATAACTCTTAATTTGGACTTCCCGCCGAATGTAAGCATTCAAAACAAAGGGACTGCTTATGCTCTGAATGGTCTGCTCGAGTCCACCATCAACACAGTCCACGTCTATTACCTGGCAGCTATTGGATGATTGGGTGCGGTTTTGTTGCTTGTCTATGAGGAATGCATCTTACGCGTGAGTTGGCGACTCCGACGATCTCATGATAGGGAGTACTAGGTACTGTAGTATCAGACTACTCTTTTTGTTCAAGTTAACCCTGGAAAAAAGCCACTATTGTCCGCTCACACGTTGCCTGATTTGCGGGTTTGCTGTGACTGGTTGTGGGGTTCATGGGGAATAACGTAGGATGTCTCAGAATTAGCGTCGAGTTTGCCATTTGGGAGGAGCTCAGGGCTCAAGTCTTTTCTGTCCAGAGTGTTGCGTAGAACTGACGATGGACCGTCTGGTAATCAGAACCAAAGATTGGCGTCGCTATCTTCTTAGCTGGAAGTCATGGGCCGTCGGCACATTGGCATTTAAAAATAGTGCACACTTTAGACACCACTAATCAAAATCAAATTCTCAGGCAAAGCGAGGACTCCACAAGAATCCACACAGCCCCGGTTGACTGCGGTGTTACCTTTCTGTTTTTTTCTAAGGGTCTTCGTGAGCGTCGTCATTTGCGACTTTCGGTTGGTTCTTGGGCCACTTGCTACGGGCCCTCATTTATAGAAAAGGATTTCCGCCAGTTTCCCCCCATTTCCTTTACTCTCTCCTCTCCTCGTTGGATATGAGAGAGAGATAATAGTCGACGACGAAGAGAAGTGTCATTATTTCATCCCGTACATTCGCTTGCGGCATCTCTTCAACGGCGACGAGACATTGTTTCTCGCCATCACATTCGCTTTGTTAAATTATCGTCACCCTTTATTATTATCGATCGCTTATATATCCTTGCTTACCCCCCCTAACTGTTCATTCGTTTGTCGTGTATATTGTACTTGCTTTTATATACAAATCGTATATACTACTCGGCCGGTGAAAATGGTTCGCACAAGTTCCCTTTTCTGGGCGTCGCTGTTCCTCTCGACTGCGTGGGCAGATAGCGCTCCAACCTGCGACGTGAACAACAAATGTCCTGCGGATAAGCCATGCTGCTCCCGTGAGTTGCGCTTCTGATCGTGATCCCGGCTCGTCGGGCTGTCCATGCTGACGTGTCATACAATACTCAGAGTACGGAGAATGCGGTGTCGGTGCTTACTGCCTCGGTGGATGTGACCCTCTTTCGTCCTTCTCCCTGGACTCCTGTGCCCCCGAGCCCGTGTGTGTAAACAAGCAATACACCTGGAATGATCTGAACAACTCCGTGAGCAACACCGAGTATCTCGGTGACGCGAGCAAGTATGATTGGGTTTATAGTGGTAACCCGCAAGTCAGCGGCGGTAACCTCATCCTCACCATGGCTCCTAAGACCGTCGGCACTCTCATGGCGAACAACCACTACATCTGGTACGGAAAGGTCTCTGCCAAACTCAAGACCAGCCGTGGTCAAGGTGTCGTGACGGCGTTTATTTTGCTTTCAGACGTCAAGGACGAGATCGATTTCGAATTTGTTGGTGTCGATTTGAACAATGCTCAGACAAACTATTACTTCCAGGGCATCCCTGACTGTAAGGACCATCCCCGGAAGCCGACTTTTAGGGAACATCCGAGTGCTAACATGAGCATGTTGTGTAGACAACAACGAGGTCAATGCTTCTGTGTCCAGCGACACGTTTGACAACTGGCACACTTACGAAATTGACTGGACCCCTGATTACATCAATTGGTCTATTGACGGCGAGGTGAAACGGACGAAGAACCGAGAAGAGACGTGGAATGCAACCTCCAACCGCTACCAGTTCCCTCAGACTCCATCTCGCCTGCAGCTGTCGCTCTGGCCCGCCGGTCTTCCCACCAACGCTCAAGGCACCATTGATTGGGCTGGTGGCGTGATTGACTGGAACAGTCCGGACATCCAACAGCATGGATACGACTACGCCATATTCGGAGAGATTACGGTTGAGTGTTACAACCCACCCAGCGGCGCCAACGTCCAGGGATCCCAGTCGTACATCTACACCTCCAATGCTGGCACCAACGACACGGTCGAAATCACTAATAAGAACACGGTGCTCTCGTCGTTCATCGCTACCGGGACCAACATGACTGCCAAGCCCGCCTCATCTTCCTCGGCAAGCGCTTCTGCTTCCGATGCTGTCCCTTCCAGCCACGCTGGCACCGGAAGTGAGCCAGGAAGCAATAACTCCGGCTCCAGTTCCAGCTCGGGCTCGGGATCCGGCAGCTCTACCGGCAGCTCCAGCAGCTCATCCTCTACGGGATTCAGCCAGGGAGCTGGTAGCTCCGGTAATGGCAAGAGCGGCGCTCCATCTCAGCATGAGCATGTGCTCAAGGGCTCTTTCTTCGCCATTTTGGTCGCGTTGGTTGTTTTGGTGACCATGTAATTCTTGTGTTGATATTTTTTTCCCTTCTATGTTCGTTGGACAAAATGTTTTTGTTTATCTGGATGCGCTTTTCGGTGTAAACCTAATTTTCTCATGAAATCTATGATTCTTCATCTTTAATACTCGTCGTCACCTTGTGCTATCATGCATGGTGTGCTTTCTCCTTTTGTTAATGCTCCTTCTCTCCCCATGTCTGTCAAACCGATCCGGTCTTGTGATAATGCATCACTTAAAAAGACGGCATCCCTGCAACGGCCCTTGGGCTTCACTCTGGCAAATGACTGGTTATAACCATAATCCACTGTGCATGAAAATGCTTCAGCTACTTTTGAGCCTTTTATATGGACTGTTTGCATTTTGTATGTATATTCTAAGAATATGGCGCAGATTCCCGCATACCAACATTGTTGGCAATTTTTCTGCCACATGTTGAGGCGTAACATTGGGTTCGGTATGAGACCAGTCAGTCGTAGACACAATTGTGGACATGGCCATCTTGCTTTCTAGCAACGGTTCCTATCCTGCAAGCAGCCGATTCGTCTACCAGCGTACATCCGTCAAGTGGGACTTGGACTCTACATTTTTGCTTTACATGCTGGGATTGTTTCAATGGCTTGCTGGATGGAAATCGGCTTTGTCTCATTGACTGCTTGAATAGGTTCTAGAATCATATACTTGGGCTCTACTTGTCTGATTCAGAAAATGTTCATTCAGATCCAACTGCGACAATGGTAACTGACCTACATACAGCCTTCAACAGTGACACAGATGAGTTACACGATGTCTTCTTTTACGTCGACACTTGTCAGAGAAAAAGGTACCCATAAGATCTGCCTTGCATGGAACTTTCTTCTTTGATAGAAAACAAAGCTCTCCATTGTCTTTCCCTCATGTGTGCTGCCCACAGACTGCTCTTGCAAGCTAGCCAGAAACCTCAACGAATGCTTGCGCCCTGGATGACAAGCCATGATATTCCTCTCATTGTTCACTGCTTTCTTTCAAGCAGCTGCCCCAAGGCGATAGTGCCTATCGTGAGAATCCCATGCCAGTTATCAGAAGATATAAAGCTTGGCTATGACATCCATTCAGGGCCGCAGGATTAATCTCCTTATTGGCCTTCGTCGTCTTATGCCTCCCGAGCTATACGCCATAGCTGGTCATGATACAGCCCTTGACCATGGTCAAGAAAGATGCCTGAGCTGGCATAAGCAATCGTCGCACCTACCCACCAAGTCTTGCGCTAGCTGTTCCCTCTTCGATATACCAGGAGGCTCAATACCTATACGCAAGTTAGATCACCGAGTAGCCCAGTAGACTATCCTACTGGTGCCTCAGCAGCTATCATTCTGGTCTGGACCTCCCTGCCTCTGACACCAGCTGCATGCAGCAAGAATCCAGAAAGAAGAGAAGGTGGAAATCCACGCCGTGACCCTCTTCATGAATGAAGAGAGGACCAGCCAAACATACAGCCCAGCCAGGAAAAACGAAGCTGAAAGCACAGAGAACCACAAACCAAAAATACAGATATCCAAGCCAACCAACTAGAATCTCTGCCAATGTGTCTCTACTCCGGCATCCATTTCCAGCCCTGCGGCCATGCGCGTTTCGAGCTCCATCTCTTCTGTCGTGTGCTGCTGCAAGAGCTCAATCGGATCAATGACTCATATCAGCGGATGATGTTCGATATACCGTTCAACCCGCCAAATTGCGAGCCAGCGGCCGGTCAGAATATAGTGCAGTGGTCGATCTGCGGTCAGTTCTGTCCGGATTGTTGTCTGAAGTTTTATGGGAGGTTTCGATGAGGTTGAATTAGGCTCCGTCCGGAGAAAAACAGCAATGATGGATTTTGAGTGACTTCCGGCTGGCGTATTTCTATAACAGGAAAAATCATTGGAGTGTTCTGAATATGCTTGTAATGGAGTTTGGAGTTGATATAGATGGATGGATCTGGGATTCTGGTATGGCGCGCGCGTGTGTGTGGGTTATGTACATGTACATGTATGTGCAATAGCGTATCTCTTGACCCTGTTTCTCGAGGTCCGTAAAACGTGACGCTTATCTTCGAAGAGCCTGGACTGCGCCAAGGGTGGTTTCATCGTCCGGAAGATCGTCTGAAGTCCACGTCTCGTTGTGAAAGCGCGCAGGGTCCATCAGATTGGGATCTAGAGGAGAAAGGAGACAGACAAGAGAGAGATGTAATATGAGAAGATCAAGTGGAAGAGATTTGCCAAATCCTCCATTGGTACTTATAGTTGGACGGTCGTTACTAATTCCCAAATGGAAGCCCAAGAGTCTTACTTAGGCACTAATAGCTCTAGCGAATGCAGGACGATCTGTTCTGGCAGTCAAAAAACCCTGACTATGACTCAAGCGACATTGCCAAGCACGCCAACCTCGTCTCATTTCAACTGTACACTCATCCTTGAGTATGACTTGGGCTTTGAGTATGATGGCCCATATAAGATGCACACCGTATAGTGAGAGACAAATGAGAAAGAAACAAGAGAATGACACAATATCCTAGTTGAGACTGGTATATATTAGATTCAACAATCCCTTTCCAAACGCCATTCGCCATGTTATGAATGCAGAAGGTAGCAGTCACCCGGGAATCGGTAGGAGAACAGTGATATAAGTACTGCAACAATGCAGTAGAGTAGGTGCAAGATCAATGAATAGCACCACAAGCGCAGGAAGGCTCATCAGACCGCTTCCTGAAGTCACCATGGTAGGTATCCAAGTCCTCAGTCCGAACATTTTCACCCAATGGGTCTCCCATCCAACTGAGGCTCTTCGACGACTGGAGTTGTTTGGTGACGTGCTTCAGGTCAAGGTCCAGATAGTCTGCGATGAAATCGCCAATCTCAGTATTTTCGTGGTTACCCACCAGCGGCCAGGCGTCTTTGGAAGAAGAGGCGTAGATGTTGACATCGACAGCTAAAGAAACTGTTAGTCCCCGAAGTCATTTTCTCATGCGTGATCAGAGTTGCAATTTACTAACCAGAATGTCCGTGTGTCGACCAGCCAATCTGAGCACGCCGACTGATGATATCCGCGAAGACATAGTTGGGCGGAATGTCCGGATCTCCGTCAAGAAGGGCATCTACCTCTTCATCCGTGGCATCAGTGACGCCGAGACCCATTTCGAGAAGTTCCTCGCGGACGAATTGACGCTGACTCGACTTCTCACTTCCCTTGCCCGCGCCGGAAAGATAATCCTGCAGCTTGGCGCCGAGATACTCTGAGGAATGGCTGGCGTTGGCCAGAACGCCAGGAAGCCACTTGTAGTCGGGATAAGTCTTGTGCAGCTGCCGTGCTGCGGAAAGCCCGCCAGTTTCGTGGTCAGATGTGCTAACCACTACACCGGGAGTCGAGTCCTGGCGAAGGAATTCCAGGACAGCCGCGAATGCCTTATCATAAGCGAGAACTTCGTGGACTTGGGCTGCAGGATCATTTCCATGACCAGCGTGGTCAATTCGAGACCCTTCGATCATAAGGAAGAATCCCTGTTCACTGTCCTTGGTAGCTTGGCTGAGACCCTTCAACGCTGTGCGAGTCATCTCATCCAGAGAAGGGTATGTCTCCTTTTGGGTGCGGCGGTCGATCTCGTATGGAATGTCCTTCTCCGCAAAAAGACCCAGCATGGGAAGTTTGAGTTCAGTGCCGCCATTGAGAGCATCGAAGCTGGCACGATCCGCGATGTAATTGAATCCATTCTTCTGCGCAGCCTCAACCAAGTCTCGGTCGTCGCCTCGGCAGCTCCTGTCAGTCGTGTTAGGCAGGAAATGGCATCGTCCACCGCCAAACATCAGGTCCACTACCCGTCCCAGCGGGTGTTCACCAATCTCTTGTTCCGCAATGCGATCTTCATACTGTCTCAAGTTGACGTGAGAAGCGAAGCAGGCGGGGGTTGCGTCGGTGATGCGAGTCGTCACGACCAATCCAGTCTTATATCCGGCCAAAGAAGCTGCCTCGAGCACTGTACCGCATGGAGAATGATCTGGCAGAACAGAGATAGCGCCATTGTAGCTCTTCATACCACAGGAGAAAGCCGTTGCTCCGGCTGCTGAATCGGTAACAAGACTGGAACTCGACCGGGTCCGCGACGTTCCAATATGATGCTGGTCCAGGACCAAGGTATCGTCGATTGGTAGTCCTTCCGTTAACTGTCGAAAACTCCTTGTCATAGAAAGACTCGTAGGGCCCATCCCGTCAGAGACCATGAAGATCAGATTCCGCTTCCCTGTTGGCTTGCCGCCAGGACCCCATCCTGGCGTTGAATTGTGGCTCTTGGCACTCTCATGCTGGAAAACAACAGCAAGGACGATAACGACAATCGTAGCGACAAGAGCCCATGCGAATAGGCCGATCTCTCGCCAGAAAGCCCAGCCACGACGCTCCTGGTTTCGGATGGTTCGCTCCCCAGTCAACAGGGCGTCTTCTTCCTCGGCGTTTCCTATCGAGGAGTGCTCGGATGAAGGACGCGGAGCCAGAAGAGGTTCTTCTCGCGCCATGGCGTCAGTATAGTTTCAAAAGAGTGTGATGATGAAGAATAAAAAAAGGAGAAGATGCGTCGTGCACCACGGAATGATGGATCGAGGTTTTGGCTTGCTCGAGGAAGTCAGCTGCATCGGGCTTGGCGGCTCATGCGCGATAGATAGGTCACGCTCCCGGATAAGCGATAAATTTCTGGACACTATTCGACTGTTGCTCAAGCTGTTGGATTTGACCGGATCAGGAAAAAGTATTCGAGGACAATTTCCCTCTGATGGGAATAAGCAATTGAAGATCGAAAGTTAAGGTAATATTGTACACGACTTTGACTTGGAATAGTGCCAGATGCTTTTACACGCCGAAACGCATATATAAAATCGGATCGTCGACATCAATCTATATACAAATCGGAACAGGACGAAGCAGCAACAAATGTATGCAACTCTACAATTACAGAGGCAGTGGCACACTTGGAAAAAATCCGAGTAAAAGTACAATTTCCGGTCATGACGTTTTCATCAATCCATGCGGCATCCGGTCCAGAGATTTGAACATGGAGAGAGTCCGAGACAGCAAGGAGAGCAAAACGTAAAAAGGGCCGTCATATCGCCTTCCATCCAATCGGTATTAAGGCCGCAGCAACCTCGGATACACCTCTTTCCGTCGCCAGGAGATTGAACTGTGCAGCGGCGTTTCTGGTATCCTGCACTTCAACCCGTATCCCCAGCGAATTGATGTGCCTTTTCGTTTCGGGAGAAAGAGGGAACACCGAAGCACCCAGTCCGATGATGAGTAGATCTAACAGCAACAAGAAATAATTAGCCTGACCCATCCATACACCAGCGGAGAAGAACCCTTGAGCCAGAGGGGGCGATCGAGAACCTACCAGGCCGCGGCCATACAAGCCCCAGCAAGCCCCAAACCTGCTCGTCAACCTCAAACTGGCCCTTCTGATTTACCATGGCTGCCTCGCCCTCTGCCTCAGATTCAGATCCCTTCCATGGCCGCCAGGCAAATGCCTCTCCTCCAACTAAGAGCACCCCGTCGCCTTGTGTGACCTTGACGCCATTGTCGAGATGGAACCCGTCGTCGAGACAGGCGTCAACAGCGGTAGCTGGCGTTGGGAGATTGCCTAGAACATTGAGCGCCGCGAAGTCCGTTTGTGCGTCTTCGGTAGACCGCGGTCCTCGGTCGCGGGTGACAGGCTTAGGCGTATGCGCGCGAGGAATCAATCGGGTCGGGCGGACGCTGTGGCTATTGTGTCGGTGGGAGGATGTCAGATAAGTCGCTGAACATGGCTGAAGAAGGCACGGGGAAGAGAAAGCAGGTCGCAAGTGAGTTCTCGTAGACTGGCTGGCAGCATTGCTCGTTGTGATTGATGTGCGCAGAGCGCGTAATAACTGAGGAGATGGAGAATGCATTAAAGCAGACTGGTCCTGAAGAAGCACTGCAAGCTGCAGCACAGGACTCTCAACTCAAATATCTAGCGAGGAAGACAGGTGGAAGGTAATGTAGCTGTTGCTTGCGTTTTTGAAAAATGTGTTGGATCATTCCCATCGTATCTTCTGTTACGACCTCCAGGCTTGGCGCTGCTACGTCACCCAGACACTGTTTTGGAGATGTACAACTTGAGCTTCTCTAAGACAATTTCTCTCTTGTCATGATTTCCTTTTCTTTTATAGTCACACTCTACTTGCAGCTCCTTTCGAATTTCGAACATCTCGTTACCCTCCATCCCATTCTTTTTGGTACCATAGAACTTCCGGGGATGTATTGAAGCAGTGCAATTAGTCTAATTGTATGAAGAGTATCTGGTCAAAGCCTATCAGTCCCTGAGAAAAAAAAACCAGGCATAGGCTTCGTATAAGATGCTGTTCAATGTACGTGTCGTACAATTCATAATTCACACAGAACGCCATGAAGAAGTGCTGGAAAGGTCATTCAAACAGCCCGAAAGAAGGAATTTCATCATCATCCATGTCCCGCTGCATGCCGGGTCTCCTATACATCTCACTCAGATTATCACTCATCATATACGTGCTTTGCTCGCATGCAAAAAAAGGAAAGAAAATACAAAGCGCTTCGGTCAGTATCATGCCGAGTGTCCTTATGATCGCTTTTCACTGTCGCTGGAATGGCGAGGCTGCAACGGCCTGGTTGTACCATTCTGGCCGTGTCCGTTTCTGTCTTCATCAGATTGGCTGGAACTGTCGTCCCCTCCTGCTGTTGATGCGCTGCGGAGTCGCTCCGCCCGGTCTTGGAGGACCTGTGCCTCGGCAGCGGCTTTCTGAGCCCGGATCTGTTTCCGCCACATGCTGGCATATCGACCTCTCATGGCCAAGAGTTGATCATGAGTGCCGCTTTCGACAACCCGGCCGTCATGTAATACTAAGATACGGTCCGCGGTCGTGATTGTACTCAACCGGTGAGCTATCACGAGCATAGTGCGACCGCGAGAAAGGGTCGACAATGCTCCCTGAATATGCTCCTCGGTCTCTGTATCCAGGGCTGCAGTTGCTTCATCAAGCAGGATGATTCGAGGATTCTTGAGAATGGTGCGGGCGATTGCCACCCGTTGTTTCTCTCCCCCACTCAGCCGCAGACCACGCTCGCCAACCTTGGTTTGGTAGCCGTCCGGAAAGGTCATGATCTTGTCGTGAATGCTGGCAGCGCGGCATGCCTCATAAACATCTTCGTCCGTCGCATTCTGATTGGCATATTTCAGGTTGTACATCAAAGTCTCGTTGAAAAGAACCGTATCCTGCGGGACAACTCCAATGTGCCTTCTGAGAGAATCAATCGTGATATCTTCCACGTTATGCCCATCGATTCGAATGCATCCTCTCTCCGGCTTGTAGAAACGGAAGAGCAGGCGGAAGACGGTCGATTTTCCGCCTCCAGATTCACCCACGAGCGCGGTCGTAGTGCCCGGTTCGCAGTGAAACGAAAGACCATTCAACGCTGGCTTTCGACCGTCGTATGAGAATTCAACATTCTCGAATGTAATGTCACCTTTGCACATGGGCAGAGCAGAGGCAGTCGGGCGATCGACAACGGTGGGTTGCTCCCTGAACAGCTCCAGCATCCGCTCGGAATTGATCATTGCCGATTGAATGGACCGATAAAAGGTGCCAAAGAAATTGAGCGGTCCCTGGAGCTGCGCCATATACGTCAATAATGTGACAAACTGACCAACTGGGCGCTGGCCGATGGAAACTTGATATGCCGCAATAAAGCACGTTATTAGCAGACCCAGCATAAACACCGTGTTCTGACATGTATTCATCAAAGTGAGGGAGAACAGAACGTGGTACTCGGCTTTCTGAAAGTCGGACACGGCACCGCGATATCTGTTGAATTCGTATTGTTCGGCATTGAAGTATTTGACGGTCTCATAAGAAACCATAGAATCATTCCTGGACAGCAAAGTTAGCCAGCCGATGCTTTCTAATCTTTCATGAGGAAAACCCAGGACCTGACTCACTTGACTGCAGCTTCTTGCCTCGAGGCATTGACCATTTGTCTCCTAATTTCAGCTCGCCATTGTGCCATGCGGACTGTAACGTAAAGATAGCAAAAAGTAACAATGGCGACGACAAGCGCGTAATACGCGTCAAAAGCAACGAGGAAATATCCAATGGCGACACAGAGGTCAATGAGCATAGGCACGACCTGGAAAGTAACTTGTTCGAGGAATGTGTTTATAGAACTGCCTTTGCTCAGAGCGGATAGCACTTCGCCAGTCTTTTTACTGAGATGGAAATCCAGACTGAGACTGTGGACGTGCTCGAAGGCTGCCGTTGAAAGTTCCATATAAGAATATTGTCCAACAGGTATCCATAAGCTCGAGCGCAGGGAGCCTATTAAACCTTGATTTCCCTGCAACCACCTGTAGAAGATGTAAAGACATATCTCAAACCAGGGCACGCGAAATTCACCGCCGTCTTCCTTGGAGAGTATATCGGTGATCACACCAACTTGGTAGGGAACCAAAACGTTAACGACGCGTTGCAGCATAATCAAGAGAAAGCAGATGACCACGACAATTTGTAACCTTCGTGACTTTGAAGGCCATAAGTATGGAAAGAATAACGAGTAGCCGCTGAGGTACTCCCACCAGCTGGTGGATGGTATTGTGGTCGGACGGACCCATGGGTCGGCCGGCTTCGGAGCTTGTTGGGCAGGTGCACCGTTCGTGGAGCCGTAAGCGTTCGCATTGCTATCCGTCTCTGCGTGAGAAGGGTCAAGCAGTCCCGTCGCCTCGGTCGGACCGTTGGAATGATCTCGAGCTGCCTTGCGTGAACTTGGCTCCGCTGGAATTGAACCCAGAATGTAGAGAATGACTAATGCCGTGATAATCAAGACTCTGATGCAGCCGGAAACCACCTCCATCGACTCCCACGGGGTAATATGTTCCCTCAAACGTCCTCCATCTGGGTTCCCAACTACAGGCTCGTGGTGTACGGTGGTGTAGATCGAAAGTGACGCTCCCAGGATGGCCAACTCGATTGGGATCGCAACCAACCACGGAATGAATTGAGCAAACGTCGGAGAAGGGTTAGTATCGAGTAATGACACGAGGATCACAGCATAGACGAAAAATGATCCCACGATATAAATCTGATAATATATTAGCATGCTCCGGCCAATACGATTTCCAGCAATCCCTATGATATGAGAACGCTAGACAGAGAAGTAGGATCCAATCTAGCTTACCACTAGGGATTGACCACGCCACCAATGCTCGGATCTCAAAACCACTATATGGGTGATGTTGATCACAGCATCAGAGACGAACGTCAGGAGAACTCCAACAGATAACCACTTGAAAAGCAATTTGGTATTCTGTGAAAACCTCTGAGCTTTCTTGACAACCACCATCGAGCTCCGTGACCGCTTGGGAAGCGGTCTGCCCCCCGGCCCAGTGCGCACCGCATTACCATTGTTATTTGCGTGCCTCGCTGCTAACACGGAATTGGCGACAAAGGCCACCACGAAGACGGCAAGGAGGACAATCGGGCAGCTGACACGAAGGTATTCAAGCAGATTCCGAGCTGTATCGTGCGATTCCATGTTGGCCCGTCCTCCCACGATTTCAGAGCAGCCAAGAACTCCGTCAATGTATTTCCATGACACGACCACGCCGAAGTCCGTTCACTCGAGAGATATAAAAACCGCGGACGCTGTGGGAGACGACAATCGACCAGACTCGGAAACGACTGTGGGAAGGAAAAGATCGAGTCACTTTTAGATAGATTGGATACTATCAATGACTGACGGTGAGCGCGAAACCGAATTTTCCAATCAGAAGTATCGACAGACCGAGCGCCTTCTTTGCCAATGGCAGTAGTCGATAGGCCAGACGAAGGACAAGAGGTCGAGAAAAGAGCTTCCGATACGGGAGGAAGGACAATTAAAAAGTCAACGAATTAATCGATTGAGAAACGGCTATATGCAAAAAGACTCAAACAACGGGAAACAACGTATGACCGGTCTCGTGCAGGAGGAAAGAAACTGCACGAGAGGAGACTGGAATGATAAACTGCTGAAGAAACCTTGAATAATGGACGGTGTGGGCGACCTGCAAAAGCTGGAGGTGGCTCGGGAGGCAAAACGATGAACAGAAGAGAGCGGTCTATTTCCCGAGTCGCACAAAAAAACCCCGGACTATTCGATCGCCCCAGAAAAAGATCATAATAACAATGATGATGAGGATGAGACGCTGGTAGTCAATCCCAAAGGATCCGTGAGGTTGAAGTAGTCAGAGTCTGGAATTGCCCAAGACAAAAGACAGTAGGCGAGACGAAGATTAAAAAAAAAAACTCCTTCAAACCGACAAGATCGAGATGGGTTGCCCTGGCCGCTTCTTGACCTCGAGAAGCTTTATGCGCCTAAACGAATGGACAATATTGGTTCCAGAGGTTCGTGCCCAAGAGCAGGGGTGCCCGGGAAAAGGGTGTGGGAGAAGTTTGGACACTCGAAGGTCACCGATTACGATTAACGATAACACA